>DVZK01000931.1:0-10512 GCA_018236665.1 Calephelis perditalis
CAGTTCACAACTTGGTCACCCATACGCATTCCCACATTCAATGATCTTAACCTTTGCAGACATTTGTCCAAATACAATAAAATATAAGCAACTAATAAAGGTTGATTTGCCTTTAGAAGTCATTTATGATTGATTATTAGTCAGTATTTTCCTTAAACATCTCATTATCCATAGGATTCCACTTAGTCTGGCCGAGTGTATTTCAAACAGAAACATCCGAATCTCAAATCAGCGCTCAACAATATAAATTTTGTATTGACATTCATCGACCCAACCATAAATTTCACACTCGTTTTGTTCCTGCCAACATTTTTATTTGGACATCTTCAAAAATACTTCCCAAATAACTCGAGACATAAATAAATAAAGCGGTGTGGTAGTAAACGTCAATAATATGCAAAATAATGGATGTTAGTCTTGGTTGGATATGTGATTTGCGACCGTTTGTACTTCAAAGATAAGCCGGCGAATATAATTTTAGTTTTTACGTTCGGATGACGCTTTAGATTAGGTTAAGATATTAGTATTTAGTCACTGGGTGGCGTCGTTAATTTTTTAACCAACACGAAAAAGGAGGAAGTAGTTGATTTGACTGTAATATGTTTTCGTCAGTTTTTTTGTATGTTTGTAACGCATTTACTCCGTCCGACCGATTTTAATGGTTCTTTTATAGTTAGATAGGTCAGAATTTCAAGGTAGTTTTATATCATTTTTATCATGACTCGTTTTAGGGGTTTTGAATTTTTGCGAGCCTTGAGTGTGGAGACCAAATCTAGAAATTCCATAACGAAAATAACCTTACACCCCCCACTCCGACCGGCACAGCGGTGATAGATATTATTTAGTTTAGCCATGTATCGATGAATATCAGAACTTTTAATGACTTTTTGATCACGCGTGTCTCTTTAGTTCAACAGAACGCCTTTAGGTGGCATTGGTTGTACCGTCGTTACTGCGTATGCCTAATCCCTCTCTTTGCCAAGCCATCTGGTGACTCATGCCTGCTTATACAATAGCTTTACCGCGGCAGTCTCCGAGTGCCACACGTCTTTTTTTTACTTTTTTTGATGACTTCATCATTGAGAGTTTGTCAAGTGTACTCAAAAAGTACTAACAGGTTGTTGATTAAGTTTATGTGCGACAATTTCGGAACCATTTGCATTTTTCTAAAAAATAATTATCTAATCGCCACGTGGTACCCAATGAGGTAGTTGGAGTCGGCTTTAACAGTCTTCTTGCTCTTAACTGTTCAAAACTTTTATTCTTGCAATCATAGCTTTTACACCAATGTGTTCTATTTTAGTTTTGCTTAGTTTCCCCGTGTTGGTCCGGGGTTGCTGCCAGGCAGCTCGTAAGAAGCGATCACAGCCGACATGTGTTTTACCAACAATACTTCTTGTGGTAGAGTGTTCTGCACCAACTTGTCCGGGTAGGTTAATCTATTATCTCAAACAAGAGGCTAATGATTCTGCCTCCAGATTGACATAATCTACGGTTTTTATGTCCTACGCCGATATCTTTTTTAAAACCCCGACGTAAAACCAGGGTTGTTATAAGTTTGACTCTGTGCGTGTGTGTGTATGTCTGTGGCAACATAGCTCTTAAATGGATGGACCGATTACGATGCGGTGTTTGTTTGCAAGCAGCTGTGATCGAGATGGTTCTTAAATATTTTAAAACAAAACAATTTCAGGACTGCTTACTATCAAAAACTAAGTATATATGAGAGGCTTTTAAAGTAAATCAGGATCAGCTATTTTCAACATAAGTTTTGCCATTATACATCACTTCTTTCTTTCTTTAGGTGTTGACATTCGCGTTAGCATTTTGGCGTTAGTCAAGTAGAAATGTGCATCAATTTGCATCAAAATTACCAAAATCGGAATTCAATTAAGTATAATTTGTCGTAAGTTGTCAATAAGTCATGTTAAAGTCTAGGGTAAAGCGGTGGCTTCATTACTCAAGCTCATATAGTGACATTTGGCGGCAAGAAGGAATGAATGAATGAATGAATGAATATACTTCATTATGCACCAAAATTTACAAAAAAATACACACTCTTTCACTTAAAATAATATTTAGCTTAGGTGCACAAAGGCGTTCTTATCGCTTCAGAGCGATCTCTGCCAGACAACCTTACGCCATATGCTAATTTTTTCTTGATTATTTCATTTGTGCACTTTAACGGAAAAAAATTGCACAAAATGCCACCAAAATTGACTAATTTCACTCAATATAAACACGAAATTCAATAATTATGAAACAAAATCGACTATCTTTTCTCAAGATGGTCCGAAAACTCACATATATCACTTAATTATATGAAACATGCAATGGAGCCGCATTAAATAATTGCGACCAATTACGCGGTAAGTCACAAGTCATTTTTTTATATTAAAATATACCAATACCTATTGGTCAAAGAGAAACTTTACCACCCACTAAAGTCACGGTGTTAGTGACAAATAAAATTGGGCTTGCCTTTTCCTACTTGACCTGTAGGCCATTGGTCCATTCGTCAATGGTGCCTACGCTCGGAGAAACGATCACAAAAATAATTATAAAGGATTAAGGTTATTAATTTATTATTATGTTAATCAGATTTTGAATAAACTCTTTAACGGTACTTTAGCATAGTGCGGAAAATATCAACTAGATGAAGTTGCGGGTATCTTCACGCCTATATTCCCAAAGAGGTAGGCCGAGCCACAACCGGGGCACCTACGACTAGCTGAAGATACTAAGTCCCACAATGAGACAGGTGGTAAGCCTATCGCTAACAGGGTACATATCCTATCCCGAACAACATTTTTTTTATTAGAAAATTGGAAAAAGCCAATTTTCTTTTTATTGCCCGACCCGGGATTCGAACTCGGGACAACAAAAAAGTGTTTTGTACAGTTTAATTAAACAACGTTGCATGAGATTGATGCTCGATTTGCCATAGGCTTGCCACCTAACGTGCGTTGTAGCACTCAGTGTCTTCGGCTTGCAATGTCTGCTTGATGGTGCTTCTGCCTACTTCTTCTTGGATATGTGCGTGAGGATACTTTTTTATTATTCCATGTTGTTTAATAACTGGTTGACATCTTATAGCTAGGCTTATTTAGTAGATATGTTAAGGGTTCCCAGTCAAACTTATTCAATTTTACCGAGTGTTTAAAATGTGTACAGTTAAACGCTTCCATTGTGAAAACCAGTAATTTAGAGGGTGTGTTTTTGAAGTGGCATTTTTTTTTGGCATTTTTAATTTTTGTGACGGGCAAAAAAATTTTAAACTCGCGTCAGGACACGTGACCTGATCCAACGTTACCAAGACGGAAAAAGAGTTTAACGCCGGAGGAATTTCTTGAGGTCTTGAGTTCGATCCCCAGGTCGGACAACAAAAAAAAGTGTACTTTCTATTTATCTATGTATTAATACGAGATGCAATAACTTTGGACCCCTTTCTTCGAAAATTGCGCTTACGCAGGAGCATAAAATTTGGAACACTTATAGTTTCTGTGTAGGAGAAGTGCAGAACGCTAATATTTTTCAATAGTAAGGCTTATAAAGTACATTAAATCAATAAGTAAAACACTACCCACACTACCATGCATTTGACACACACAAACAAAAATATATTGAGGATAACGATAAAATATCTATCACAGATGGCGCACTAAAAAGTTTGGAAACAAAGTAGTTGGTCTTGATATTAAAATTTATTATGGACGAATTTCAACCAATTAGCGACCACTAGTACTATTTAAATAAGAAAATAAATCCCATTCCGCGTGGTCATTGCATCACGCCTGAACGGAAGGAATAATTTTGCAAATTATTTTTTATTTTTATTGGTTTCAAAAGAAGAATTGTATAAAAAAACAGAAAAATTACAAGGAAAATGGGAAAAACAGTACTTTATTTGAAATTATTATTATATTGCTTTTTGTTGTTCATTTATTAAGCATGCTATGTTTGACATCTAGAAGAGTTCAACTTAGAAAATGTTTATTTCATAAGGATTAATTAATATGTATTTTAAAATATGTATCTCAGTTTTATAACTACTAACGACCTAATAAACAAACAAAAATAATTACCGGGTTGGCTAGTTTTTTTAATAAAAACGTTTTCCGAGATTAAATGTGTTCCCGGTTGGCGATAGGCTTTCCACGTATTGTATTTTTGGTCTTCGGCTAGTCGTGGGTTGCTTTTTTGTACCTCTGCCTAAACTCTTATATATATGGGCGTGAAGATAATTTTGATTACTTACTAAGTCTAAATTTTAACAAGAAAAAAGGTGTTTAAGCTTCAGTCATAAAGCAATAAACATAGCTAAACAAACATATCAACGAGTATCCGTAAATAAGAAACGAAACAACGCATCAAACGCCTACACGCGACCTAATAACATTGTTTATTATTTTTATTAAACGCTCGTTGCGATCCGAGTAAATAGTAATTAATCCCACACACTTTCACATTTGCAATCACCTTGGGATATTAGTCAATGCGAATTCGGTCGCTGGCCTGCAAGCCTACTTACCATTTTATATGGGGCGTTAAGTTTTTTGTGTTAGATGTTGTTAAGTCTTTGTTTGTACTTATATACGGTATGACTTCACTGGGTAGAAAAGACGACCTGCTCCCTCCCTCCCTACGTTAGTCTTCGTTTTTCGTGGTATAACTCCTCTGGAACAAAAAGATCACCTATACCCCTGCCTAACGATACTACTGGTGGTATAATGTTGTTTAACAACTGGCCACTTACATACGTACGTTAATAATAATAACTCTAAAATTAAAAATTGGCTATAACAGCGACAAAACCTCTATGTAGCGAGTACACACACACACACACACACACACACACCACTAAACTTTTATTAGCACCAACAATACATGCACTATCATTGTGCGCGCGCAAGAGGCCCGCTTTAGGGCCCTAGGACCATCCTTTCATTACGCATTGTCTTTCCTGTTTTGTCGTGCCTTAATACATTTACATTTTTTGAGGGAAATCGCAAATTAAATCATTGTATTTTGAATCAATTAAGGATTTCGGAAAAGTAACGTCTTCTTCTATAAATAAAAATAAAAAAAGTCTGACATCAAATGTAGGACAGCATTAAATAAACAAGGAAGAAAAACAAAGCTTTTCATTTTACTGACTGATGTGCATGTCATTTTTAACCCAAAAAAGCCGGGATGTGGAAACTCTGTTTATCGCAGAGGGAGGATAATCCGCGCAGAGAGAATTAGCAAATGGGCAGACTTAGATGGTTTCTATGATGGGTTTACGCGGCTACAGGGCAATCTAATCGGCAACAAAAGTTTATGGAAAAATAGTTAAGCGGAGGGTGCGAGGGATCTCTGCAAACAAGCAAACGGATTTCCTGGTGGTAAGAAATTCCCGCCGCCTAGAGATACCAATGTTGGTAATGGTGCGTTGCCAACTTGAGGCCGGGATGTTAAGCCTCGAGCAATTTAAGTAAGTTAACCTTACCCTTCGAACCGGAACACGTCATGACGCTATGGCGGCAGGAATAGGTAAGGCGATGGTACCAATCCGGGTGAGTCGCTGCAAAACTCTACCACCTAGTCATTTGTCACGGTGCTAGTGACGGTAAGCTTATGCTCGCCTTTTACGAGCTGCCTGGCAGCCCGGACCAACACGGGGAGAATGTCTTGGAACGGTCCAGGCGTTTTCGTGTCTGAAACCTCAATATACCTATCGATCGCTGTTCATGGTCCAAAACGCTTTAGAAAAGCATCTGGCTTCGGACAAAAAGGTTTTCTGTATTTTTTCGACCTCGACCAAGTGTTTGATAGTTGTACGTAAGAAACAACAAGCCGAGACATTTCGCCGGATTTAGGATATGATAGTTCCCTTCTGCGTGCTGTGCTACTGCTGTTATACTGTAAAGCATGTGTGTGGGTGGATCTGGTGAAACTTATCGCCTCGGTGTATATAGGCGTCAAGCGTGGTTGTGTGTTATCAGCACACCTTCACATTTTGTATTTGGATAAAAGTTTGAAAAGGTTAACATCATTCAATGTGGCAATGCGTCTGGGTGGCCAAGTAATGAAGCAGGCACTATAAGCTGATGATGATGTGCTTTTAGGCTCTACATCATTCCAGCTGCAAACACAGGTCACAATTATGAAAGATGATAATAAAGAGGCTTGGTATTGAATGAGAAAAATGCCGATAAATGTTATTTGAAGGAGAACAAAACAAAACAGATGTAAAAGTTATAAGACGGTGTGGAGCTGAAACAAGTGAATGAAATTGTACAACTCATTACACTACAATGTAATATAACGTAACTTTTAACAGGGATGGAAGGTACATCGCGTTAAGGTATAGAGAGAGAAATGTATTTGCGGGAAATAGTATGAATGGAGCGCTAAGTAAGCTACTTCAAAGTGTGGTTTTCTGTTAAAGTACTAGACTCGTTTGCATAAAACTGTACTTATCAAGAAGTCTGTTTACTGTATGGAAGGGAGAGTTGGGTATGTCAAGGTAAGAAGGAAAGTAGGTCGAAATAAGAGGGTTTCAGAAAATTAGTGGGATAAGAAGAAAGAGAGAGGTCATGTGTAAAAACAGATATACTATGCGAATGTGGATGCTTGCAGGTATCCAGGGAGATCTAAGTTGAGATTCCACGTTAGAACAGCAAATTATTAAATATGTTCAACATTAAATAATTATCTACTTAATGTAAATTTACATATATTTTTAACAGGTACCTAGGTAACCTTTATGTTTTTTGTTCATTTTAAGCCATGTATCCAAAAACTCTCAGGTAAATAAGTACGTAATTTTTTTAACTATGTTGGCTTACTTAATTAAACGTTACACTTACATTATTTGGTGATATACCACTTGATTGTACAGTCACCCTATCAGAAGGATTTTGTTTAAGAGGAGGCTCTTCAGCTATGGGAGCCACAATGGGAGGATGAACCGAGTTTAGTGCATCCCTGTCATGATAATAATTGTTGGAATATTTAATTTCAGGAGCACGAGTTAGTTCTGGCTGTGGAATTGTTCTGGGTGCTATCTGTGGCATGAACCGTACGTGAAGCGTGTGCTTTCTTCCTAAAAGGAAATTACGAAACTTTTGCAAAACATAATAAATATCTCTAAACTCAGGCATAGTTTAAATTGCAATCTACAACTTTTTCTCAATCTGAAACTCTTGTTAAAGAGTATTTATATTCTTTGATCTGAAATCACCACAAAAATTGCATTCCAAATTGCATTCAGGCCAAATGTCACAACTTTTTTTTAATTATAAAGTTTTACAATTAAAAAGTGCCTAGTTATAATTTTGTTAAAAGAGTAATGATTTTTACGGGATTGGTACCTATCAGTTTACTAAGATAGTACTATTTTTTATTATAATATTGTACGGAAACATTTGTGCTTTTTTAAAATACAAAGCCATTTTAACACCACTTACAGCTTTTGTTTTTTGGTGGGCATTGCTGTTTTAGCGATGATATAGGTAAAGTTGCTACTTCCAAAAAAGAAGAAGTAAACATTTCAATAAACATACTCTGTGCTTTCATTTCAGTGAATACGATTACCGATTCGTGAAATAAAACGATAACAAAACTAACCAATCATTGCATCGCCTTACTATCTTTACGAAGCGTTTACTGGTTTAAATTCCAATTGTAAGAGTTACGGTTGGATATATGCAATAGTCAAAAGTATGGTTTTGTATTGTTATTTCCGTCATATGTCAAAACATCTGATCGAAGCGCATTATTTTCCCGCGTTTTCGCAAAATATGTCAAAATTTTAAACTTCAAAAGTTCACGAGTCCGGGTGAAATTGTTTTGTCTATAATTTTTCATAAATAAATGTAGCTTCCTTGCATTTTATTAGAACTCATTTTGTTAGATCATCGCAAAATCTTTCCAGTTTAAGTTATGCTGATTTCGTGCTTGTAGTACAAAATGTGTATTTTTAGAGTAAGAACCCAAAAGTTCAAGTGATTGAAATTGTAGTTTGTGTATTGTATACGTTTATGTTTGAAAACTATTAATCAGCAATATTTTTACATCGTTTCATTGACACGGTTTAACATTTCTTATATTTTTGTGAAGTCATGTTAACATTGTCTGCAAAAAATCAGATTAAATAAAATTAGTACGATCTTATGTGACTTGAGGAAGTAACAACCTAACATAAAAAGTTTTAAAGAGTTCAAGAATGAAGGCCACAAAATCGCCTGATAAGGAAGAAGTAACTCCGTCCAAAAAGTTAAAGCAAGCTCGTCTACCTTTCAAAATTTTGAGTGAAGTTACGCCTAAATCAAGCCCTCAACCAAGAAAACGCAAATTATCAGCCCCAGAACCAGAACCAGTATCAAAAGTTGGTAAAATAACTAAAGAAAATACTGTAAGTGATGAATTAGTCATAATAAGTGACGATGATAGTAAAGATGGTGCTGTTACTGAAAAACAGATTGAGAAAAAGTCTTTTAACCCCTATGTTAAGTTAGTTGACACTGTATTGAAGAAAAAACAGAAGTCAAAAACTAAGAGAAAGAGACATGATAAAACGCCTACAGATACTAAAAAATGCTCTCCAGTCAGTGAAGATGTGCAAAAATCGCAATACACTGAGATGGAGACTGACAGTGTAGAAGATATTGTAATTAACAATGACCAGGAAAAGCTAAATGATGAAGAAGCTTTAACACACAACAACAAAGGTTAAGCTATGCATTGATTTATTATACTGCAATAAAATACAATAAAAAGTTTTTGAAAAAAATGGGCTTAGTACTTAGATGTGTTCAAGTTTAAAATTTTTTTGTTGCCTGTTTGTTTCTGTATTGCTTGAAAAATTACTGGTAGGGTATTACCTTCATGATTTTTGTTATAAACTGCTGAAATGTATAAGGATACCATTTTTATTTTTGTATCAAACTGATAACTTTTGTTCTTACAGATGATGAATTAAAACCACAGACTGAAGCTAATGAAGATAAGAGTGCCGTAGATAAAATGGAGACTGATATAAAAAATGAAACATGTGAAAATAATGTAGATTGTAGTCCTAAATCAGAATTAAAAAGTAACACTACTATAGAAGATGTAAACCAAACAACTCCAAAACGTGTTAATAAAACAAAAACAAACAATGAAAATTCAATAAGTAATTCTCAAAAAAAGGGAAATGAATCAATAAATTCAAGTCCATCTAATACTCCCAGACGATCTAATAGAAGTTTGTCAGTTACGAACAGTAATGAAGATACACCGCTAAAAGAGTCTGCTAATACAAGTCTTACCCCAAAACAGGTAGTATTTTAAATTTTATGATTCTTTATTTATTAGTCCTACCTTTGTTAGGTTATACAGAATCGATAACACTTTAGATCTTTGAAAAAAACTAAAAAAAAATTATAATTTTTATCGGACACAAAAAACAAGATACATGGTTATAATGTAAACAAACCATAAAACTGGTTTCCACTGGCCGCAGTCACATTCGCAGGTTGGTGACTCGCACTGGGTAAGACATTGTGTGTCAATAAGTGAAGCATTTTGCGGACTGTTTCAAATGAGTGTTTATAAAAGTAAATATTACAATTTGGCAATGGTTATTCTTAAATAGATTTCCTTCTATTTTGGGCGATTTCCTAACTATGCTTAGCTATAATATGTCAATGTAGCATACTTAAAGTCTACCTATTATTTAGCTATAATTATTATTGAAAAAGTAAACACAAATTAAGTATTTCTATGCATAAACACATTTCTGTATCTTTTAAATAGGATTTTCTTTCTAAGTTCTCCAAACAAAAATGCTAGAATTATTATAAAGGTAATGGAATTGATAATAATTATATATGCTAGTGTTAGAAAATCAAGGACTTCAGAAAGACATTACTAACATCTATACTTTTAACACTAGTTACATTATTTCAATCACTAAGCTATATCTTTCTCCAAATTCTTGCAACCTTAAGAAAGATAACTTTTTGCTTGATTTTTTTCACTTTGTGTATTGTAAACCAAAGTGATCTACATCTTGCCAATTCAATATTACTTAGTGAAATTTTGTGCCTAACATACACACCAAAAAAGAATTGTCAGATTGTATTTGAACCCGAACATTTAGCTTCTCTAGCTAGTGATAACATAAAGTTTTCTTTTTTTATATGGCGCGGAAATAAAAATTACAATTAAGTTTAGCTGTCTATGATTCTTATTAGTTGCTTACTAAGTTCGATTGTGTACTTTTTCTTTTAGAACACTATTATTATTCTTTTTTCTAATCCATGGGCATCACATAAAATATGCAGTGGAAAATTAATTTTGTTTATTGTGCTTCTTCTCATAGTAAAAATAACATAACATGGTGTAGTTTTTCCCACGTTTGATGTTGACTTTACATATTTAAACATAAAACTTTGAAGTAATTTATATAGTACTAGCTGCGCCCCGCGGTTTCACCCGCGTAAGTCCCAATCCCGCGGGAACTCCGGGATAAAAAGTAGC
>DVZK01000932.1:0-10507 GCA_018236665.1 Calephelis perditalis
GTTTCAAATATTTGAAAAAAAATTAAAATATAATTAGGTTTAACCCTAACTACCATAAGCTATTACCGTTTCCAAGCCTAGCCAGTCAGGAGAAGAAACGGCGAAACAACAACAAATTGTCTTGACACCGATGTCAAACCTAATATAAATACTAATGTAAATGGCACATGTAAATAATACGTAGTATGTAATTAATATTACCTACATTTTAATTATTTTTTACTTTTTAGTTTTGAAGTCGGTTTTTTGACGTAGTTATTTAATAATTTTTAGTTTGTTGGCGATGTGATTTAATTTAATAAAAATAAACATCTGGATAGGTGAAAGTAGATATATAAAAATGCTCTTAAAATAAAAACTAATGGGCCTACTTGAATATTTTTTTTGTGGGATCAATTTGAAACTATTTTGCATCAAACAAAAAACTAATCACGTAAATCGGTTAAGAAATCTCAGCGAAATCAGTGTACATACATAAAAAAAATACAACGGCCGATTGTTTCTTTTACCTCCGTTAAAAAGATCTCATTATGTTTGGAAACCAAGTAGTTGGTCGTGATAAATGAAGATGGCGTTTTATCAAAAAGATAATTGACAATAGAACTTTAATAATGTTTGAAGTTTATATTTTAATAATTTATATTAAATAACTTATAATTAAAATTTATTATGGTCGTATTTCGACCAATGATCGACTACTAGTATTAATAATTTCAGCACATTAAGCTACAAAACAACCTATTTCGATTTCAATGTAATACCACCTCAGTATACAAAAACTTCTATCATCAGATCCTGACTTGATAATAGTAGGACTATCTCAGATGTAAAAATAAAACATTGATTCATAGATTACGGAGAAATGGATTAACATATAAAAAAATATAGAAGTCAAACATATAACTTGCAATCTTGTTTTGCAAAAGTCATAATATTATTGACAAAACATTGGTAACATATTATTGTTTAAAAGCTATTTTTATTTCAGATAATGTCGTTCAACCCTGTGATCCCTCACCTTGTGGAGCGAACGCCGTTTGTAGTCATCGAGACGGCGCTGGTGCTTGTTCATGCCTTGAGGGATATTATGGTAACCCGTACGAAGGTTGTCGCCCCGAATGTGTTTTGAGTTCTGATTGTTCAGCTGACAAGGCATGCATTAGGAATAAATGTTCTGATCCATGTCCAGGTATTTGCGGCACATTCGCAGAATGTACAGTAGTTAATCATGTACCTACTTGTGCTTGCATTAAGGGGCATTCTGGAAATCCATTCATACAGTGCAATAAAAACGAACCCGTGGAAAAAGCAAGGCCGTGCCAGCCCTCACCTTGTGGCCCAAACAGTATTTGTAGAGAAAATGGTGAATTAGCGTCGTGTGAATGTTTGCCTGATTATAGAGGTGCCCCACCAGATTGTCGACCAGAATGTACAGTTAGTAGTGAATGTCCTGCAGATCGCGCCTGTCACAAGCTGAAATGTGCTGACCCTTGTAGAGGCACTTGTGGTATTGGTGCACATTGCCAAGTTGTAAATCATAGTCCCTTATGTAGTTGCCCAGCGGGTACTACTGGCGATCCATTCACAAGATGTGCTGAAATACAGTTCGTTATACAGGAACAAGACAAACCTTATGTGGAACCGTGTCAATCAAATCCATGTGGACCTTACAGCGAATGCCGACCAAATAATGGTTATCCATCTTGTTCATGCATTAATGGTTACATAGGATCACCACCAAATTGTCATCCGGAATGTCTAGTAAATACAGATTGTCCTTCGAATCAAGCCTGTATAGCTGAAAAATGTACTAATCCTTGTCAAGGGTCATGTGGCTTTAAAGCTGAATGCAGAGTTCAAGATCATATACCAATTTGTAGCTGTCCAAATGGTTTCTCTGGAGATCCCTTCATTCAGTGTTCGGAAGTAATAGGTAAGAAAATATAAACGCTTATTATAGTCTAATTTGTTGGCTTACTTAAGTTTATATTTGGTATGTTTTTTTTTATTTTTTTTTTTTATATATAAAATGTGATGTTTGTTTTAGTTGCCACTGCTCCTCCTCGCGATGCCTGCAACCCATCACCATGCGGAAGTAATACGATTTGTGATTCAGGAGTCTGTTTGTGTGCACCTGGTTACTTTGGAGACCCATATCACGGCTGTCGACTTGAATGCAGTACTAACGGAGAATGTGCACCCACGCGAGCCTGTCAGGGAGGAAAATGTATTGATCCATGTCCTGGTGCATGCGGTACAAGTGCCACATGTACGGTTACTAATCACATACCATCATGCTCTTGCCCACCTAATACTTCTGGCGATCCATTTTCTTCGTGCACGGCAATCAGGCAAAACGGTAATTAAACTATTATTTATAATTAGAAACATGCTATGTTAAATTAATTTTTAATTTAAATTTAAATTAAATTCTAATTTTTATTGCTTTATACAGATACACCAAAATCACCATGTAGCCCGTCACCCTGCGGTCCCTACAGCGAATGTACAGTGAGCGGCAATGGTGCCGCTGCATGTTCATGCAAAACTGGGCACATAGGTTCACCTCCATCGTGTCGACCAGAATGTCTTGTTAGCTCTGAATGCGGACTGCAATTGGCTTGTATCGACCGTAGATGTCGCGATCCGTGCGAAGGTGCATGTGGCCGTGGTGCTCGATGTCAAGTTATTGCACATTCACCAATATGCACTTGTACTGATGGGTTTACTGGTGATCCATTTACTCACTGCTACTCTGCTCCGGGTAAGCATTTATTTATTATTTTCATAATAAAGTCAGATATGAATTTTATGGATTATGTATTAACTTTATGTTATTTGTTGCAGCTTTGCCACCTACTCCAACAGATCCCTGTGAGCCATCGCCATGTGGACCCAATTCAATTTGCATTAAAAACAGTGAAACGCCTGCATGTAGCTGTCAGCCAGGCTATATTGGATCTCCACCAAACTGTCGCCCCGAGTGTACTATTAGTGCCGAATGTCCTGCAACGTTAGCTTGTGTTGCACAACGCTGCAAAAATCCTTGCGCTCATGCCTGTGGACCTGGAGCTGTCTGTTCTGTTGTTGATCATCGGGCAACATGCGCCTGTGAACCAGGTTTAGAAGGAGATCCTTTCCAGGGTTGTTCAGTTCCAAAAGGTAATTACTTTTTTATAACTTGAAACGTTAAATATGAAATAAACTTCAATTTACAGAAAGAAACTAAAAAGAAAACATTGTCATTATTAAAATATAAATTGAAATGTAATTTTACGTTAAAATTTCATATTTTAGGTAATTATTTTAAATATAAAAAACGCATTTAACCCTTTGCTTTGCAAAGCGTTATTATTCATGCTATTAAATTTGTGCTTTTCAATTTTAAAATAATTGATACATTAAGTTAGCGACGCCTTACACGGTTTACTAATGGTAATAAAACTGCATTGGTATTTCAGCTTTGGTACTGTTTGGCGACCATGCCCGTCATTATGTATGATAGGCTGGAATACTAATACAGATAATATAATGGGCTTTATTTTTAATTAAGATCATGATAAATGAAACTGATAATTTTCTAATCATTTAGAATTATTAAGTGCTTTCAGAAGGGATGTAACTTTATGAAATAACATTGTGATATTAATGCCTCGCTTTATGATCGGAGCACGCGGAGATAACCTCGCACTTACAGTATAAGCTTAGGCCGTACGCTGATGCGGCCGCTTCGGAGTGGGCGCCTAGACAGCAATGTCGTCGCCGAACTAGTGAGGTCACTAAACGTCATGGAGCCCAATAAGCTTCGACTAACGCTTGGAAACAAGGATGTGCTTCTACGGTGACTGATAATCTTGTGGTGAGTAAAATCTATTTATTCTAAAACTATTTCAGCTCCTCCTTTATTCGAATATTTAAATCCGTGTGAACCGTCTCCGTGTGGTGTAAATGCAGAATGTAAAATACAAGGAAATGCTGGTTCTTGTACGTGTTTACCTGACTATATGGGTGATCCCTACCAAGGTTGCCGACCGGAATGCTTGGTTGATGCGGATTGCCCGCTTCTCTTAGGTTGTAACAGAAACAAATGTATCGATCCCTGTCCTGGAGTGTGTGGATATAATGCAGATTGTTATGTGACAAATCATAAGCCCACTTGTAATTGTAAAGTGGGCTACACCGGGAATGCAATAACAATGTGCTCACCGATTCCAGGTACGAAAATTTATTCTTTATCAAATAACTTTATATACAATATATTATATCGTGCCGGATTTAAGAAAATTTAATTTTTTTCAGTCAAAGATGTATCTGTGATAAATGTTTGCAATCCTTCTCCATGTGGAAGCAATGCCATTTGCAAAGAATTTAATAACCAACCAATTTGTTCTTGTTTGCAAAATTATATTGGCACACCTCCTAATTGTAGACCTGAGTGTGTTGTGAACTCTGAATGTAAAATGAACAGAGCTTGTGTTGAAAATCGATGTGTTAATCCTTGCCCGAAACCATGTGGTACGAACTCCGATTGCAAGGTAATAAATCACAGCCCAGTGTGCTCTTGTCGACAAGGATATTCAGGAAATCCTTTTACTATGTGCTATCAAATACTACGTAAGTTATTTTCTGAAAATTAGTAAGGTATCTTATGTTTCAGTTAAAATATTTCTTTTAATGTTATTCCTTATTTGTTAACAGAAATACCGCCTAATTCAGTGCAGTCAATTGATCCGTGTTCTCCATCACCTTGTGGGCCTTATGCACAATGTCGAGTTATCAATAGCCAAGCATCTTGCTCTTGTTTGCCAAATTATTCCGGCTCACCACCATTTTGTAGACCAGAATGTACCATAAATTCTGATTGTCCAAGTAGTCAAGCATGTATATCTGAAAAATGTAGAAATCCTTGTGAAGGGGCATGTGGACTTAACGCAAATTGTTTTGTAAGCAGTCATATACCAGTATGCTTGTGCTCCGAAGGTTTTACAGGAGATCCTTTTAGACAATGTATTCCAAAACCGTTACAAGGTAAGTGCAACTTCTAAGTCGATATTTTATTATTGTGTTACATTTTTTATTTGCTTTTAATAATAACATACCACAATTGTTTTTTACAGAAGAAGTAATATCTGCACCGACTGATCCTTGTAAACCATCTCCATGTGGTTCCAATACCGAATGTAATAACGGCGTATGCAAATGCTTACAAAATTATCAAGGTGATCCATATTTTGGTTGTAGACCAGAATGTATGTATAATTCAGATTGTCCTCAAGACAAAGGCTGTCAAAATAATAGATGTATAAATCCCTGTCAAGGAGTATGCGGTCTCAATGCTATCTGTGATGTTCACAATCATGTACCAATGTGCAGTTGTCCAAAAGGGATGGGTGGCAATGCTTTTATTGAATGCCGTGTTGTTGCAGGTACTAATGATAATTTTATAAAACAATTTCTGATGGTGGTAATAAGTTCAAATACTTTTATAGTAAATTATTCTTTTTTATTTACAGTTGTTAATAGCAATCCTTGTAACCCATCACCATGTGGACCTAACAGTCAATGCAGAGTATCAAATGGACAGGCTGTTTGTTCTTGCCTTCCTAGTTATAATGGTAGTCCACCTACCTGTAGACCAGAATGTGTTGCAAGTTCTGAGTGTGCTTTAAAAGAAGCTTGTCAGAATCAAAAATGTGTGGATCCATGCATCGGAGCCTGTGGAGTTGCAGCGATTTGTGATGTAATTAATCATAACCCAATTTGCACTTGTCCTTCATCATTTACTGGTGATCCATTTGTAAGATGTTTAATTATAGGTAAGCTGATATTTTCTGATATTTTCAATAAAATTAATTAGTAATTTTATCATATTTAATACAATCATTATGTGTAATCAGCGCAGCAGCATCACATTTCATGCATATTTGAATATTTGAGTATTAATAACATAAACCTTATTCAGGCAGTTATAAATAATTTATGCTAATTATTTTTTCCAGTTAATACGCCAATACAAGAAGATCCGTGTAAGCCAAGTCCTTGCGGTCCATATTCAGTTTGTAAAATAAGCGGATCAAGTCCCGTGTGCGCCTGCTCATCTGGTTATACTGGAAATCCACCTAATTGTAAACCAGAATGTATAAGTAACAGTGAATGTAGCTATAACCTGGCTTGCATCAATCAAAAATGTGCTGATCCATGTATTGGAACATGTGGTTCTAACGCTGAATGTAGAGTTGTGAGCCATTCTCCAATGTGCATATGTCCAGTTGGATTTACGGGAGACCCGTTCTCTTACTGTTCTGCACAAGTGTTTGAAATAAATGAGATTTTGAACCCTTGTAGTCCCAGTCCTTGCGGACAGAATGCTATTTGTAAAGAACAAAGGGGAGTGGGTGCGTGCCAGTGCATGGATGGATATTCTGGTAATCCATACGAAGGGTGTCGACCTGAATGCATAGTCAACTCTGATTGTCCGCTCAATAAGGCTTGCTCTCAAATGAAATGTATTGATCCATGTCCAGGAACTTGTGGAGCAAATGCCTTCTGCCAAGTTAACAATCATCTACCAAATTGTATTTGCCAAACGGGATATTCAGGAAATCCTTTCAGCTACTGTACGATAACTATAGAACGTAAGTTTTTATTTTCTATTGTACGTTTTTTATGTGCTCTCTTTTATATTACATAAATAATTTTATTTTTTTTAGCTCAAGTAGTAGAAACAAACCCATGTACGCCTTCTCCTTGTGGAGCAAATAGTCAGTGTAAAGAAAGTAAAGGACAAGCGGTTTGCTCTTGTTTGCCTAATTTTATTGGGTCTCCGCCGAATTGTCGTCCTGAATGTGTGGTAAGCTCCGAATGCGAACCAAACTTAGCCTGCGTCAACAAAAAGTGTGTCAATCCGTGTATTGGAAGTTGTGGAGATAATTCTAATTGTAATGTTATTAATCATAGCCCAATTTGCGTATGTAAGCAAGGTTTGACTGGAAATCCATTTACAAGATGTTATCCCATTAAAGGTAAAATTTTATTTTATACGTGCTGTTCATTCCTTATAAAAAGAAAAATCTAACCAAAAATATGCTTTCAGTATTTCCTATGAGAGATGAAACTCCGTCAGATCCGTGTTTGCCTTCGCCATGTGGCTTGTACGCAGAATGCAAGAATATAAGAGGTTCAGCGTCATGTGCTTGTCAACCAAACTATGTAGGAAATCCACCAAATTGTAGGCCAGAGTGCACAATGAATTCGGAATGTCCCAGTGATAAGGCGTGTATTAATGAAAGATGTCGAGATCCTTGTCCAGGTGCTTGCGGTGTTAATTCGAAATGCAATGTTTTCAATCACATTGCTCAATGCAGTTGTCTAGAAAATTATGTAGGCGATCCATTTGTTTCCTGCAATTTCATGCCTCAGAATGATGGTAAGTTTTCCATTTTCACACTCTCACTTACCCTACTCTCTCAGATGGAGAGGATATACTTACCCCATTTATTTGACATTAATATCAACAACGTAATAATTATGTGTCACTATCGTTTTATAGCATCAGAGCTTCTGCTCGTATTACGATTCGTATTTAATCTTAGATAATACAGAGTTGTAAATAATTTGGAGCAATTTATATTTAGCATGCAACAACCTTCGCAAATGCCACTATTTCTATCGTATTAACTCACTATACACCACAGATTTGAAGTTACACTACAAAGTTGCTATAATGAATCTGCATCAGAAGCACTTTATTCACATCCATCGTAAAAGTGGTACTTGTGCGCGCTGACATTAAGATATAAACTACCAACGCATTGAAATCATGACCACACACGGAGAACATCCCTTGAAACTCGAAAACATATCAGCAGGATATTTAATAGATATTATAAACTTCAATAAAACACTTATCAGTACTTATCTTGACAGTATTTTGCATAACTTAGTACCTACATCTAATATCTAAAGTTCTACAAATGATGTTACAATTTGCAGAGCAATGCAAAAAAACATATTTGTTATCCATATTAGAATTCAAATTTTAAAACCATAATTTATATTGAACGATCCTACAACAAATAAAGCAGCATGACCATGGGTCTTTATTTCTGGCACAGTGACTAGAACGTTTAATTTAATTTTGCTGAAATTTAAAAAACTGTACACCTGAGACAACATGAAAACTATCTCTCCACCTAACTGGCAGCTCAAAAGAGACGAGCAAAAACACGGGTCATTATCAACAAGACCAACGGCGGTATAGTACTCGTACTGTGCAGCAACTCGACTGAGACTTGCACAATTAGACTAACATCCCTGCCACAGGACAACGATGCACCTACAACATCTATGGTCTCTATAGGCCGAGGGCTATATTTTACCATCAGGGGAGCCACGTACTTGTTACAGTAAAAACCTTTTTTACTGTAATAACAGCAAAAATAAATTAAACGTATTGCAAATCACCTACGAGCTTATTATGAATGAAAATTTAAATGATTACTTAATTATTAAATATTATTTATCAAACACAGTGCAAATATGTTTATTATGTAGTTTCAGATATTATAGATCTTTGCAATCCCTCGCCGTGTGGTCCAAACGCTGAATGTAATAATGGGGAGTGTAAGTGTTTAGCAGAATATCATGGCGATCCATATTACGGATGTAGACCAGAATGCCTACTTAACAATGATTGCCCACAAAACAAAGCTTGTGTAAATAATAAGTGCATTGACCCATGCATAAATACTTGTGGGAAACAAGCTATATGTGAAATTTACAACCACATACCAATGTGTACTTGCATGCCTGGATTTAGTGGAAACGCCTTTACGGAATGTAGAAAAATCGTAGTTACAGAAGTAGTACAACCATGTAACCCATCACCCTGCGGTCCAAATAGTCAATGCCGTGAAATTAGTGGTCAAGCCATTTGTTCATGCCTTCCGGAATATAAAGGAGCACCACCGACTTGCAGACCTGAATGTATTACAAGTTCAGAATGTGCTCTAAATAAAGCATGTTCAAATCAGCGTTGTATCGACCCTTGCCAAGGAAGTTGCGGCGTTGCTGCACAATGTCAAGTAGTTAATCATAATCCTATATGTTCGTGTCCACCTGGCCTGACTGGTGATCCATTCAGTAGATGCATTGTCAAAGGTAATTGTAATTCAGTAACTCATGCATTATTTGGCTAATTTACCAATGTCATTTTAATAATGCCTGGAAAATGTATAGTAATTTAGTTCTTTTGATTAGTTTTAGTTTATTTTTCAGATTTTGAACCAATACCATATGAAAATCCATGTGTGCCATCACCCTGTGGACCAAATTCTGTTTGCAAAGAAATTGCAGGTTCAGCTTCATGTGCTTGCTTAGAAGAGTTCTTTGGAAGCCCTCCAAACTGTAAACCTGAATGTATCACAAATTCTGAATGTCCCAATGAAAAAGCTTGCATCAATCAAAAATGCAAAGATCCATGTCCCGAATCATGTGGCAATCTTGCTGAATGTATCGTAGTAAGCCACACACCACAGTGCTTGTGTCCACCAGGTTATACAGGCGATGCGTTCGTTGAATGTAGAATAATCGATGTTCCACTTACCCCTTGCTCACCGTCACCTTGTGGACCTAATGCTATATGCAAAGAACAAAGAGGTGCTGGGGCGTGCATTTGTCTTCAAGATTATGTTGGAAATCCTTACGAAGGCTGTCGCCCTGAGTGCGTCGTAAATTCAGATTGTGCCAGTAACTTAGCTTGTATTCAAAATAAATGCAAAAATCCTTGCAATAATATATGTGGGAGAAATGCAATATGTAACGTAATAAATCACATGCCAATATGTGAGTGTCTTCAAGGCCTATCCGGAGATCCATATCGGAATTGTGTAGAAATAATGCAAGGTACGTGCCTATTTTAAACAAAAGGGATAAGTACAATTAAACATGTTTATATAGTTAATAACGTTTCTTTTTCGATTTTAGATTTTTCAGTTGTCCAAAGAAATCCATGCACTCCGTCACCATGTGGACCTAATAGTATCTGTAAGGTTTCAAATGATCAGGCTGTGTGTACTTGTGAACTTGGATATTTAGGAACACCTCCGTCATGTAGGCCTGAGTGCTCTATAAGTTCTGAATGTTCTCAACATCAGGCTTGCATTAACCAAAAATGTGTCAATCCATGCGAAGGCGTCTGTGGTATAAACACTGAGTGTAAAGTGATAAATCATAGCCCAATTTGTACTTGTCGCCCAAGACACACTGGAGATCCGTTTAGCCGTTGCAACAAAGGTAAAACTCTTTTCTTCTTCCTCTAATCACTCTGATAAACTTACTTTACAATAAGTACTTTAGAAATATTTCTCTTAACCTGCCTCATTTTTTTTGGAAACTAGCCTAAAGAAATTTATGTATGTCTTTATGCTATTCTCTATTAGTCGCCTCTGTGGTCGAGCGGTCCGGGTGTTGGACTTGACTGCATGAGGTCTCGGGTTCGAATCCCGGG
>DVZK01000933.1:0-10501 GCA_018236665.1 Calephelis perditalis
ATAGTGCGATGTAAACTGATTGTTTTTTTCAAGTACTAAGTCCCGTCTCTTAAAACGTAGTGATTATATTCTCTTTGGTTTGCTGGGTCAGCTAGTTTTTTATATACTTAGATAAACTTTATAATTTTGATTAAGCTGTAATGGTTATTGGAGCTGCTTGTATTTGTAATTTAAGAAATTTCGTTTGCGTTTTTACTAGTAATGATATTTAATACAACATTTTAAACTAACTACCTTTTTCAGGTTTTTGCACGAAACTAAAAAAGTAAATTGTTATTGTAAGGACGAACAACAAAGACAAGCATGGAATAACTAGAACTTATTGCCTTGATGCTTTTTCTGTCGTATCTATAAAATGACGCAATAATCCAACTTTATTACCTTGATAAGTCTTTTTCGAAAGATGGCCCTGGTCCTGTACGGACTGAAGATCGGACACGCGGTTTTCGAGTTATACTTACCTATCTAATAGTGTCTTCGATGCACATGAAAATGTTTAATGTTTAAGTACCTATTACTCAAAAACAACTAGTTGGATCGTGATATCAAATTTAAATAGAACCTAACTTGCCAAAAAAACGATAGGTTGCACTCCGGGGGTTCTTGCAGAAGTGAAAACTTGAATATTAACGTTTTTTTGATATTTTGGAATGGTTAGGGAATAATTTTGGACGAATTGTAAAAAGTACTATCATTAATATGGTAGAATAAAATATTCATTTATTGCGCTATCGTACACAAACATGACAACACGAACATGACAACACGAACATTCGCGCAAGCGCCCTGCGCCATCTAAACGAAACAGCAGCCGCAGGCATATATTTTCGCAGCGCCGTAGAAAGAGAGGAGCTCTCTGACGCGACTCCTGACGCGAGTTTAATTATACAACTTAGTAAACTTATAATCTTAACCTTATAATGAAGTTACATACATATCTTCATAATGAAGTTGGTACCTAGTACTTAAGCGTAACGAAAAATCGAGCTTCTAGAGATTTTTGACGAATCGGATTGGTACCAAGGCTTTATGTATCCCTGATGTTCTAAGTCAGCCCCTCCTGTCGTGTTCCTATTTAGAGAATAGCCTGTAAACTTACGCAAGAGGCTAAGACTGAATGTCAATTATGCTAATTTTATTATAAAAAAATGTTGTTTATTGTTTATATTTTACTATTAAACTACTCTACATGGTAACTAGATTCTCAGGAAATAAGGATTGAGAATTTTGTCAAATTTAAAGATAATTAAACTCGTTTACATTGAACTTAGTTTTACTCAACTTGATTTTCAATATGATCGGCGAATCAGCTCTTAGAATGATACTAGTCTCAGTGTAGCATCTCCACACTACGATGTACGTACTTGTTTATATTATATTAGGTATATGATTTTGTTCCTATAGACAGAATGTAAATTAGAATTATTGTAACCATCAGGAAACTCGTGTTTCTTTTTTTCAATACCGAAAAACAGGACGCAGACTGAATCCTGTTGATGGTTTATTTAAATAAATACTTTTATGTTATAAACTTTATATTACTACCTTAATGGTAAACTGTAACCCTGGCCTATAGAGACCATAGATGTTATATAAGCGCCAATGTCTTGTCGAGGAGTTAGGCCTGTTATGCAAGTCTACCGGCTACCCTAACCACTGGAGAACAATGTTATAACACTGTCATTATGGCGACAGGAATAGGGAGAGCGGAGGATCCTTGCCCGTACAAGTTGCAACAAAAGATTATTATTATCGTTTTTAACCGACTTCAAAAAAGGAGGAGGTTCTCAATTCGTCGCGATTTTTTTTTTATGTATGTTCAGCGATCATTTCTAAACAGCTGGACTAATTTGCAAAATTCTTTTTTTATTTGAAACAATAAGCTTCACAGGTGGTCCCATAGGGAGGAACTCAGGATCTGATGATGGGATCCTGGAGAAATCGACGGCATTTCTGAAAAAAATGTATGGAAGCACAGAATTTTTGTTGACTTTTTATGAATTGAGAGGGATTTTACGTATAAAAATCGTAATTTTATGATGATGAGCTGATGATGGAGAGCTGAAGGACATTTTCAGCGATTACTCGAAAACAGCTTGTCCGATTTAGATAATTCTTTTTTGTTTGAAAGGGTAGTCATGGCAAGGAAGTCAGGATCTGATGAAGGGATTCTGGAGAAATCGAGGAAACTATTAAAAAAATGGGCAAGCTTAGGGTTTCTATTGACTTTGAAAAATGTTAGTAGTGCTTAAATTGTAGTATAATCCAAGTAGTGCTCTCTCTGTGCAGAGTCAAAACTTAAACATACATAAATATACCCAACGATGAACGAGTATTAGATTTCTTCTTCAACGGAAATAAGATTTCTTAAACGTAGCATTTCTGCTAAGGCTCGTTCATCGTGGGGTTTCGTCAACAGCTTGGAGTCAGTAGTAAATACGAGACAATCGATTTTGACGCTGCTCAGGCGTTTCATTCGATAGCCTGTCATTAATAAGAGACAACCGATGTTGTCGTTGTTCTACAGTCTCTTTCGACAAATTTCTTTGTACGTAATTACGCTTCTTAAGCCGTTTTTCACGGTCTTCGGACGACTCTCTAAGGCGTTGTGTTTTATTCCGTTCTCAGCGTCCGTATTGCGGCTCAGGCGCTCATTTTTATACTTTCAGGCTCCTGTGCTCGACGCTTTCTCATGCGTGATGCATGTACAGATGGCCTCCCCATTATTTACCTAAAACCTGCTTTATCCACGAACCTAATTAGTATATTGTAATTGTACAACTAAAAAGCAAGAAATAAAATTATTTTTAAACAAAAAAGAAAACGCCTTCAAAAACTCTTTAGAACTAGAAAGGATGAAATAACTTGTTATAATATTATGTGTACAAACTATATCCTATCCAAAAATATTTACAAGACCACAACAAAAGATATCGACGAAACTAACCTATGAATAAGCACTTATTTTCCGGTCCGGTAATAGATTTTACTTCTTGAAGGGACTTCAAGGGGGATCTTCACAAGGATTCGATACTCAGATCCGAAAACACCAAGATAATATTTTTTGTAATAAAAACTATGTTGTTCGGGATTGCGTAAATTTTTGTTTCCAATTAATTATATCTGAACACTTCAAAAACCACTTTTCTTACTAATGGCAGGTAAAGAAATAAATTTTACTATACACTTAAACCTATCTCGATCACCAGATATCAACTAAAACAACGCACAAAAATCTGTCTATTTTTTTTTCAATACCTACCATAAAATCGCTCCGTTACGTGATGGAGAACTCCAGAACAGATAGACCAATTTTGCTATTTCTTTTTATGTCAATTATTGTAAGGAGAAGGATGAAGGATTAAGAATCATATCCTAAAGAAAAATTGATACTCATAGTTATTAGGATAGGATGGTAATGCCAGTACGAGGCAAATAAGAAATTAACAATTTAAATTTTCCACATACCAATTGCTATCAGTTGTCTAATGCCCGGTTCCTTTATTCAACAAATCATGATCCATAAGTTTAACAATTCGTAGTTTGGGTAAAAGTAACGAAGCATTTTTTTACCTAAACTGCGATTTAAGATTTTGAAGTTTTTTAATGTTAATAGTTGAGTAACATAGAAAGTAAATAGGTAAAGTTTATCCAAAACTTTAATGCGATACCAAATTAGGTAACACGGCGATGCGTGAAACTCTTTTTAAAATATCGTATAGGATATTTGCCTGGAAGCGTGAGAGTGTATCGTGCTCTTGCTAATACTCGTCCTTCACCTCTTTTTGCTTGGGTACATTCTCATAACTTTTTGTTTTGTGTCATTAATATTGTATTTTATATTATGTATATGTTATTAAAATCAATATTGATATTTTTGCTAAGTCAATCATATAAATAAAAATATTAATAGGATATGACATAATTTTCACATTCCTGCACAACTACGAGTATAATTAATTGTCTTGTAAACTATAATAACAAATCTACTGAAAAATGTACTTTTAAAATGACGTAGAAAGTCACTATTCGATTGTTACACTCGGTTGTACTTATGAGGCTTATGCTAGACTACATAATAAACTTGGCTCGAAGCGCACTTAGCACTTACTTGGCTCAGTTTCTTAGAATCAGAACAGCCCTACTGTTGCACACGTATTATTGTGAAATACCAGTGACGATATTATCAAAATTTTTAACAAATTTTATTATTTTACTTGTACATTCCATATTTTTCAAATAATATTTTAGTATTACATTTCAGGTTTCGCTATTTAAGCATCAAGCATCGCCACGGTTATAACAACTAAAGTTCTGTTTAAAATAATATCAAGTCGCAACTTGTAGTAACCGGTAGGCTTAAATATAACATTAAAAATAAATTGTGGAAAACACATGTGACACTAATACATTGCGTCTAGAATGGAATTACACCAAACACAGACGATGAGAAATACCTATAGAAATTAACATCTTTAAAAACAGGGTGATTTGGTGGACAAATAAAATAAGGAACGTAACTATAAAGGCACAATTACTCGTTTTTGTTTTTCAATTACTTTCCTTCCAAAAAATTTTAATCACTTAAAAAATTGTTTGCATGAATGTAACTGATTATCGCCATGTTGCACGTAAACACTTCTTTTAAACTCTAAACATACTAACTAGGTAATAATAGTTGCGCCATACATTCATTCTTCTGCTAAGTTTTCAACTAGGTACTTATATTTCATCATTTCTCTAAATACACATATTTGAGTACCTACCTAGATAGGTAGGTACTCAAATATGTGTAAGTAGATTACTTAGGTAATAAAAAAACAAACATTTTAATATCATATCATTCAACCGTTAGTTTACAGTTCACTACGCCTGGGAGGTGGAGTAGGTGGGGGAATTGGCATTGCATAGTATTTGTCATATATCTCATGCCAAAAGTTCATTCGTTCTTGGAGAAGAGGACCTCGAAGTTCTATAGTTTGGTTCAAAGACATGTGAGGCGACCCATCTGCTCCTACAGGTGGCCATGCTGGCAAGTCAGAATTCTGTGGTATGGGATTTCTGAAAATAAATAGAAAATTGTGTATAATTATATAAAGAATTTACTTGCACTGTTAAATTCTTAAATCGAGATCATTTGCAATAGACATTACAAACTTTCGTTTTCATAACATTATGGTGGGAATTATTTACCAAGTCCACCTATAAGCTTAGATAGCCTGTATCCACTAATGTTTCCGTACATTTCGGACTTAAATTTATTTGGCCCCTTAATTGTCTTGTATTTGTGATTTCTAAACCATAAAAGTTTAATATAAAAAACAATATGCGACGATTTCTAAAAAGAAGTCCACAGACCAAAAACAAATTAACAAAATTGGACTAAAAGTAATTACTGCGTTTTTTAATTACAGGAACTTAGTTGCGGACGAATTTATTTCACCAATTCTATTTTTGATTATCTAGGTTTGGAAACGGTGGTATTATAATAAGTAAATAAAAATGTTTTGAACATGCTGAAACCATAATACAATAAATATTAAAAAAAATGTATAAGGAAAAAACGAAGAAAGGAAAAAATAAGTTGTTTTTACTCATTTTCTACATCTTATATCTCATCGTTGACATCGTCTGAGTTTACGTTTCCATATTTAGTTTACGTAAGTAGAAAAACTGTTTTTTTTATGTAAATTAATAATATTTCAATTGATATTTTGACTGTCTCCTCCAAGGGGTATTCTCCAATTTTGATGAAGTTAAGTACCATTTTGATCAAGTCAGCTTTTAAAAAACTCTGCATTCAAATCGGCCCATCCACTTGACTCAAACTCTCTCACACATAAACACATACAGACACAAACACAAACTTTTTATCACCTTTTTCCGTCTGGAGTTAAAAACTTAAAACACCCATTTTGAGTTTGAGTTGTCTGGCCTTGGAATCGAACCCGTAACCTAATGTGGTTAAGACCACTACTACAATTCTTGAATTTTAAAGGCTTTCTTATCAAAGTCTAAGTCTAAATAGTGAACAAATGTAATACATACCCTGTTGTAATGAAACTATGCCATATTGTTCTCATAATGTCAGTCATTTTTAAATACTGGTCTGAAAATTCTATCGATGATCTCAGAAATTCTCTGTGTGGGATGTGAAGTACAGCCGCTGTTTGAGCACAGTGGGTCGCCCCACGTACATTGGTATATGGAACTGGTGGAAAACTTTCATCTACGTAAGAAAATTCATACAAGTATATGTTCTTGTTTCCCGATTTTACTTGTAATTTTACAGCTCTAAGAGTAGGGTATGTAAACAGTACATCCGAAAAGTAATCTATGTAAGCCAAAATAGTCTCTGAGCCTACAGGTTTATCACCAAAATAGAATTCCTTGGCGTTTTTAGCTACTTTTTCTTTCTGTTCTTCATTTTCAAACTGTAAATCTTCTGGTAGAAATTTAGAAAAATTTTTGTTCATGTCATCTTTAAAAAAATCAAGGAAAGGAAGACGCAAAAGTCCTTCCATGTTAGCAAATCCGTACAACATCGGTAGCTTTTCATAATTACCACTATTGAGAATATTGACTGGGCTATCATCAAGAAAACTTTCTTCTTGAGTTTTACGTTCAACACAAGGAAAAACTAAGAAAGAAAGTGGTCTATGCCAAAGATCGACGGAATTTAATTTCTCTACTGAAATGGTTTTAAAAAAGTCTTCCATCTCGTATATGTCATCAACATTTTCAAATTTCAACAATTTCGCGTAATCTTTAGCATTTTGCAGAGGATTTGTTTGAACACTAAATGCTGCAGTATTGGCTCCACTCTCTGGTATCACTTTTTTAAATAGACCTTTTGTTATTTTAGAAATCATCAAAAGGTCTACAGATGATGATCCCGCACTACTACCCATAATTGTAATATCGTCGGGATTTCCACCGAAGCTTGCAATGTTTCGTTTCACCCAGCGTAACAGTGCTACTTGGTCTTTCATACCAGCATTACCAGGTATGTCTTCTGTTCCCAAACATAAAAAACCATGTGCACCCACCCGATAATTGAATGTGACCACCAAAACATCTTTACTAGAAACCAATTTCCTTGGGGGAAACATATTCCCATATCCGCAAAGAAAGGCACCGCCATGCACATAAACTACAACTGGAATATAATTATTTTGTTTCGCTGGTACGTAAAGGTTTGCTATTAAACAATTTTCTAATGCGAGAGCATTATCGGGCAGCACTTTTGCAAAATCGTTTTGCGGACATACTACTAGTTTGTCTTCAGCTTCAAAAGTTTCATTCCATTCCGGTGGTGGGAGAGGTGCCTGTTAATAAGTCATAACGTTAATAAGTAGCCTTTCTTGCTGTTAATTAGCAATAATAAGATTTTTTTTGTACCTGCACTGTTTTCAGGCAATAATTAAATTCTAGTGTGAAGCAACGTGGACAGAAACTAAGACAAAATATGTCCATAGCTAGTGACTTCTAAATTCAAAATAAAGACTATGTACAATGAAAAAACCTAAAATTTGGCCGGTGATGGTCTGGGCTCCTTTGCAAAACAGACCATTTGCCTTTCTACTAAGCAACTCGTAAAAGGCGAGCATAGGCTTACCGTCACTAAACCCGTGACATGTAACTAGGTTGCGGAATTTTACAGCGACTCGTCCTGATTGGCGCCATCGCCTTACCTATTCCTGCCACCATAACGTCAGTGCTTGCTGTTGACGTGTTCCGGTTCGAAGGATAAGGTAGCCAGTAAACTTACTTTTGCTTAAGGTCTAACACCCCGGCAGTTAGGTTGGCAACACACCATTATCACACAGTGCGGATGATTTAAGTTAAAATATATTATGCCTATTCGGCTAGTTCCACGTTAGGTTTTTTGCAGTTTTGTTGTTTTAAAATAGTGTTCAACAAGTTGTTAAATAGCAAACAAAATAAATACCTTAAATCTGTTGGGGCCAGTTGGAGCTGTTGCGTACGGTATATTGTGAAACTCAAATATGCCATACTCGTCATTCTTATAACCTCGCACAGGGCCCTGTGCGATTTGCACAATTCGGGACTCCCGCTCTTTTGCAAAGGCAGAAGTGAAGAGCACGCTGTATAACACTATCGACCACATTGTTGATCAATTCTAATTAACATTATTTCAAAGATACTATCGTTTTATAGTATCATTAAAGATAAAATACAAATATGTTCTGCATATTCGTCACCCAACTTGGGATAAAATGTTACACTTTGTTTTTTAATATGACTTTTTTAGGGTTCCGTAGTCTAAAAGCGTTAAATTGACGATGGTTCACCAACAGTGTAATGCTGCGCAGCGTCTTGCCCTGTTAGGGTCCACCGCTATATCTATTACTGTCTTCAGAAGCACTTCGTCATTTTGCAGTCCGGAGACTAGGGTAGCAGGTAGACTTGCACGAGAGGCTTCTGTCCCGGTGATATAATAATACACATGTTATAATTTTTTTAAGTGAAAACTTCTTTAGCGGCAAAAACTTTTTTTGGAATGGGTAAAAACTTCTAAACTCGCGTCAGGACCCGTGACCTTAAATTTCGTAAGACGGAAATTCGTAAGACGGCGCAGGGCGTTTGCGCAAATAAGACGGCGAAGGGCGCTTGCGCGAATGTTCGTGTTGTAATGTTTGAGTACGATAGCGAAATAAATGAATTTTGTATTCTACCAAATTCATTAAACTTTCATACTGATATTTTTTTTAAATAAAAATCATCTACATACTATCTGTTTATTGTCGCATATAGGGTCACCCTACACATGCCAATCTTTATTGATTGATGACATATTATCACCATTACTTACTTACTTATCTTTGTACCGCCTCGAATTTAACAGCAAATAATTTTATAGTACATCTATCAGTAAAAGTCTGCTTTTTAATCTCAGAGACTGAATCGACAGAAATGTAAATGGCAAGTTTTTAAATAATGATAAGTACTTGTGTCTTTTTTGTAGTGCTGTCGTTTGATACTGATTTATTGAAACACAAATTAATGTCGATTTTTGGAGAAAGATAAACCTAAATTTATTTCCAAGGAGGGCTCCACTCCGCCCTTCCTGCCTGAGTGCCGACCGAAAAATGCACCCCCCGCGCGACCCACATCCTGGGCCCCAAGATCCCAATTGAATTAACAATTGCCACCTAGAAGTGTCTCTTTGTCAACCTATGACAGGAAGAGACTATTACCATTACTGGTGGCGACTTCTGTACTAGACAGTGGTCCAAACACTGAGAGACGTGCACAAAGCATGTCTGCCGAAATATGGCGGCGCTGGGGTTTATATACACATGGCAGCGATGAACGGACCAATAAGAACCGAGTTACTTGCTAATGCGCCACCTGTTATGCTAACGAAGCAACTTTATTCACGACTTCCCGATAAACCGACCAATGAGAAACAAGCTACGAGAATTCCGATGCACATGTGGCGCCAAACGTACTAATGACCACAATATCATAACTATACTTTGTTCATGACTTTCCGACGTTACACGCGGGTGCGCCGCCCGTTGTACCGACGATACTCATGACTGACCACAGATGTTAGAAAATAAACTAGCTCATGACCTTCCGACATATACATAATATCAAGGCGGAATTTAGCAATTTGTGTTTGATCCATTTTCCGGTTACTGGTTTAGCTAAAAGTTTGCATGTATGTTTAATTAAAAATTATCATGACATAAAGCTGATCTGATCATGGAACCGAAAGGTAGCCAATGGCACTCCAAAAAATTCCGACAAATGTCGGACATTGAAGTCTGTAATTGTATATACTTTTCAAGTCTACTGCACTTACAAATAAAGGCTATTCATTTTTGTTAAAAACTTATTTGATGTATTAAATAACAATCAGAGAGACCAGTTTCTTGATGTTAAGAAATACACTATCAAAACAATAAAATAATTTAGGCCTGGTAAAACTAAGAAACGACCTCAATTTTATAAGAAAAAAAAGTAGTATTGAATGTAGCTCAAAATAATCACTTGTCCAATTTAAAAAAAAAGTTAAATGAGTTATGACCAATTCTTATAAAAAAAAGTAAGATTAATGTCTATTCACTATTGACCGACCAACAGCGTAACATACATACAAACGAAAATTACGCGGACAAATTGATAACCATTTCATATCGAACCAAAATTGTAGTCAGTCAAAAATCGACCTCGCCTGTCTTACCTTGGGCCATGTCTCCACAGAGTGGTGTAGCTCAGCCATCTTGCTGGCATGGTACACCTCTTCTGCAGTCTTACTGAGGTCGCCGTAGTGCAGGTTGTGGTATATCGTGTCGTGGAACAGTACGCAGTCCTGAAAACGTAAACAAATATATTTAAAAAACGATTATTCACTTTGCCTCGCACTCCTTCTAAGAGAACAAGTCAACTATTCGCCAATATACCTTACCTTACTTATTCCTGCCGCCATAACGTCATGACGTGTTCCGGTTCGGAGGATAAGATAGCC
>DVZK01000934.1:0-10499 GCA_018236665.1 Calephelis perditalis
GAGCGTGATTTAAGTGAGAGCTCTGTTTTTTTATTTTAAGGACCCCCCCCTTGTCAAAGCTATAGCTACGTCCGTGCGTGACGGGTACCCGTAGTGATTATATTCTCTTTGACGGGTACTATAGAACTTAGAACGTTTGATTTCGATGTAGGTACACAGGGCAGAATTGTTCAGAGCCAACAGTACAATTATATGCAGTAGCAGTATCTGTCTACGAATAATATTTCTATGTTTTACGGTTTTTAAAACAAGATATAAAAAAATGAAAATTCCAAAATTAAGCAGCTATTTAGCAATACTAACTGCTTGGTCTTTGTAACTTCCTTTAAGCTTGAGAACGGTAGATTAGTAAACCTGACGTTGTCGTGGTAAAAGGCGGTTGGTTATACCTCACGGTTGGTCACGGTGATGTGGTGTGGTTCATATAAATACCTATCACATTATTGATATCGTAAAAGTACAGACATTCAAATGCATTTTTTTTATTATTCAAGTTGATTCATATGCAAAAGAGCAATGTTCTTAGTAGGTAAGTACGAAAAGAAAGTAACATAGTTACTGATCTGAAATATCCCAAAAGCTTCAAGGCTTTCCGCAACAGTCGTAACCAGGGGCAACAGCGAATCCATACCTACAAATTGTGGGGGAAATTACATATTACAATACATTCCAAAAACGATAGCTTATTTAAGGAACTCTAACATTAGTATTTAACGTCCTATGCATCATAAAACATTAAGATGGAATTCAAAAATTAAAAACGATTTTTTGCTTTAATTTAACTAGAGTGTTCTAGTCTTTAAGTTGGTTTTCAAAATTTGGATTAAAAAGGTTGAAATTATAACGAAATATAGAAGGAGAGTCATATTCAGTTAACATAAAAAGCTATAGCGTAGACTGGTAAACAGTGAGTATTTGTACGAAAGTATCTTCTTCATGCTGTTAATTTTAGTATATGTTTATTTTAAATTTTAAAATGCAATAGCCTATGAGTTTTGGCGATGGCGACGCAAAAGGTGTTCGTATTTAATAAAAATTGAGTAAATGTAGTCAATTTTTATGCCATTTATTTAGTTAAAGTTATTTAATTAAATATTCATGAAGAAATTATATTATAGTGTTCTCTTTTTTTCCTCGTTACCGCCAACTTGACTAAGGAGGCTACCGCTTTTTTGAAGACCCTGTCTTTTTTTCAATATGTTAAGAGACTATTCAATTTTTAATATTTTAAATTCGATCTTTCAAAATAAAATAGATTGGGAACTTGGACATGAATGTAGCAGATGCTGACGCTCATGCTAAAAACTCCCTTTTTTCAATTATTAACTGTCAAACTCAAATGACAAATCACAAAATATGTCAATTTTTCTTATCACTTACGTCACCATGAATGATATTTATTTACATTGTTAAATTTAAATAAATTATTATTAATTAGTAATTACCCAGTCCACTACAGTGATAGTGACGGGTACTATGTATATACAGGGATAATATTACTTTGGTTATTTTTTACATGAAAAGTTATAATAATCAAAACATAACCTAGTATTTGGTATTGGAAATTATAAATTGAATAAAAATGGAAGATAAAACTAAAAATATTATACGTGTTGGCTCCAGAAAGAGTGAGGTGAGTTAATTTTGTACTAACATTTTTACGTAGTTATTGTAATACTTGACATTTCAATAATAATGTCGCAAATATTTACTTCCTCTTTAGCCAATTGTAAGATATTATGTACAATTTATTTTATCTATAATCACTGCAATGATAATAATTTTAAATCCAAGCTTTATTTGCTCTCGGCTCAGAATTAGATGAAAACAATGTGGTTGGTGACATCCTACAGAAATTAATTTAGTAACATTTAAAGCCATTTCAGTATTATTCAACTGCACTTTTGCAGCACGCTTGTACTGATACATGCATGCAGTATGGTCATCACTTACCACAATTGTGTCTTTGATTAAGAATTAATCATAAAAGTATTTCTACTACTTCTTCATTGATTTTGAAAAAAATAAGAATTGTAACATTTCCTAAAACTGTTAAAAACCATATTAAAGTTTCTACTTATATTTTAAAGTGTATTATGAACAGAAAATACAAGAGTTCCAAAAAAAGACTTAGGTGCGCAAATTCAAATAAAACAAATGTTACCCAGTTCCATCTTTTGTATTTTGGAATACTGTAAATTATAGAAGCACTATATTATTTATATATTTTTAGTTTAAAATATAGTTATTTTTTTTAATATAGTTTAAATAAGAAAATATAGTCTACTAAAGGACTTGTGAACATATATTTTTCAGATATGCTCATATATCAGTGGCTAATACTAATAGTTTAAAAAAATAATACCAGGAAGAATTTAAAAACAGTATTAATAAATAAATGACAAGCATTTATTTCAGGTTGATGGCTTATATTGATATTACATATTTTATATATGAGTTACTACATTATTTTGCAATGATAAAATGTTATGTACCTTTCAGTTGGCCCTGATTCAGACAAACTTTGTGATAGACAGCCTAAAGGAAGTCTACCCAGATAAAGAGTTTGAAATAGGTTAGTCAAATTTAAAATATTTTATGTATATGTTATACTCAAAATTACATTTACCTGGGTATAAGGTAGTGTACACTGTTTAATAACATGTAAAAATGGCAACTGATGTATATATATATATATATAACATTTACTGAGGACCTAAGTATATGATTTAATGATGGGTAAGATGTAGTGTCATTTCAAAGAAGGTAAAAATATTGCTTTGAGTTATATTATGTATTAGTAATTTTGAGTCATACCCGTACAAGCATATAGATTGTTAGCTTTTGTGTTCAGTTTATAGTTTTTTTGAAAGTTTTTTTATAATATTGGAAGGCAAACAAGCAGACAGATTTCCTGTTGATAAGAAATTCACGTCGCCTAGATACACCAGAGGTGGTAATGGTGCTTCGCCAACCTAAGGTCAGGATGTTAGGCCTTCAGTAAAAGTAAGCTTACCATCTACCGTATCCTCCGAACCCTAATACGTCAACAGCAACCACTGAAGTTATGGGGCAGAACTAATAAGAATAATCTTATATATAAAATTCTCGTGCCACAATGTAAGTTACTGTACTTCTCCAAAACGGCTCTACCAATTTAAACCAAATTTTATATGCTTATTCAGTGGGTCTGAGAATCGGCTACTATCTATTTTTCATGCCCCTTAGTGATAAGGGTGACTCACCTCAAGTTTTTTACTAAAATCATATTTAAACAGAACTACGTCTGCCGGGTCAGCTAGTAATATTTATGCTTTCATTTGTGCCCTCTGAATGCAGTAGAAAACTGTTTATGTCCAGTAAAGTCACAGTCTCAAATCTAAATGATTGTGACAATACAATTAAAATACAGTCTAGATCAGAGCTCAGGGATCAGGCAACATTGATTGCCTACATTATAAGCACTATCAAAGTAATACTGATAGACAGCTTGACCTGTTATCATTTTATTTAATTGAAAACTGTAGGGTACCTCTTAAAACTCTAAAAACATAAATAAGGTTCTTAATTTAAAAGATTATTTGTTACTAACAATACATCTTGACTTTAGAGGACTACCTTAAACACTTTATATAATTATACATTTTTTTCTGTAGAACATGGGATATCTAACATATTTAATGGTTTAAAACAACATCACTCCACTATATAATATAAATACTAAAAACGTTAGTGGTGTATTGCTAATTATTGCTTTTTTGTGGCAATAATAACATGAGAAACATTATGTCAGTTCTTCGAATTTCTGTGTTCCAGCACAGGTTTTTGAAGAGTGTAGTAAAATTATGTAAACAAAGCTTAATATCTGAAGTTGGCAACTTAGTTTAAGATTGGCAACTCACCGCTATCACAATGTTTATTTGTCTTCAAAGGTCGCCATTTATATTTGAATTCCGTTTTGATTTATCGAAACTAAATTTCGTCCATAGCAAAGTTAAATATATATTTTGTACGGAAAATTACTATTCCTGTACCTACCTTAGTTATGTTGTACTGTTTTATTTTAAACCTCATACGAGTATGTATCTAAAACTACATTTCAGTAACCATGACAACACTGGGGGATCGCATTTTGAATGTTTCACTGCCGAAAATTGGGGAGAAGTCGTTATTTACTAAAGATTTAGAAGATGCCCTAAGAAATGACACTGTCGATTTTGTAGTGCATTCTCTAAAGGATTTGCCGACGTCACTGCCTGAGGGATTAGCAATAGGAGCTGTTTTTGAAAGGTAAATATCTGCTGAACTATTACTAAGACAGGGCTAAAGTATTAACTTATTTAGCCCTGGCTTTGATTAAGAATAGACAATGTATATCCCTGCCAGGTATAGGAATATTGGCGACATTGTATGTTTGGAGCTCCTCAATAAGAGGAAAGCTCAACTAGATTACTAACAAACTCACTTGCAAGGCCTTTGAAGGCCTGTGCAAGTTTCTACCGTCTTACTATTTTCTCCCGCCATAATCACAGTGTTGGAAAAAGTGTTCCCACCCACAGGGCAGCCAATAGCAACACCACGACCACAGGACGGCTTTGTATTTATAACATTTACAAAGTCTATATTCCATGGCTGTCTCTTACCTTCAAAAATTATTCAATAAAATAACAGTTATACAAATATGATTCCTTATAATAATCAATCAGATTATTTATGTCACTAATAAATTCATACAATTCAATAAAATACAACCTAATTTTACAAAGACAAATAATTAAAATACATTGTTTGTCTTTATTGTATGTGTTTTATATAATATGCTAGCAGCCCGTTCCTGCTTTGCACGGGTGAATATACTTCTATGTTATTATATATAAACCTTCCTCGTGAATTATTTTATATATTAAAAAAGAAAACATCAATATCTGTTGTGCAATTTTGTAAAAAATAAGCATACCCATGGACTGACAAAGGAAAGCGACTTTGTTTTATACGTAGTGAATTGTAGTATTTTGAAATTTTAATGTTAATTTAAGAAAAATTATGATCCTACGATTTGGTTTTGATTTTTTTTTCTTGTTATATTTGTAGAGAGGATCCCCGTGATGCTCTGGTGTTAAGAGAAGATGTGAAAGACTGTACACTCTCTACTTTACCACCTGGATCTGTTATTGGTGAGTTGGTCTGCCTGACCAAAAGTTATGTCACAGATGTTGCATGATTTTTTTCCCTACCCTCCATTATTTTTACAGATTGAAGGTACTACAAATGTAACTTGGAACTATATTTGTAGATGAATACATTTCATTTTTGATTTCTTCTTCATTCCTCATTAGGTTGCAGTTCGATGTACTAATAAGCGTCTAATAGGTACCTTGTGTAAATTACACCTTGTAAAGCGCCTTGCAACATGGCAGTTCATAAAAGGCGAGCATAGGTTAGTTGGTCCACTACTAACAAGACCGCTGGTGGCAACTACCACCGCCTAACCTATTCTTCGTCAACAGTGACACTGTAATATTCTGGTCCTGAGGGTAGGGTAGCCGCTACATGCACAATACGCCCAATAGCCAGCCCACAAAATAGCAACGCGTCTTTAATATCCGTAGTGTCTATAGGATAGCTGATAAGGTTGTCTCTTATCATCACATGAGTCGTGAGCTTGTTCACTGCCTTACATAATCCACTTATAAAATAATACAATCAACCTGGTGGCACAGAATAAGCCATAGCTGTACGTACAGAATACGCACTGATTTACAAAACTCAAGTAAACTAAGATTTAAAGACTCATCACGCTGAACAAGTAAACCTAAATTTTATTTTAAAATTACTTAAAAACTTACGCACGTTAATCAAAATAAGACGCTCGTTAAATTGAAAGTTAAGCTTATATAACACTAAGCGTAGCTGTTATAATAATCACGACGTGACATTAATATTGTTTAGACGTAAGACTCTTCAAGAGGTACGCCGCCTGAATCTAGTAAACTGTTGAATGAAACCGACTTGCTGGTGGGCGATTACGTCTGATGACGTTCGATCACTGCCCCTCCGCCACAGCTTCATTTGTATCTTATTTTCTCTGTACTTCTTGTATTTAACATACAAGAAGTATTTATGTCTTAATAAGCTTGTATAGCTTGGAATTCCCCAAGTGCCAACAGTGAAGAGAAAAAATCTTAATGTTTTCATCAGGTACATCATCATTGCGTAGAACAGCGCAGCTCAGAGGATCATATCCTCACCTATCAGTGGTGGATGTTCGTGGTAACCTCAACACCAGGCTGAGGAAACTTGATGCTCCGACGAGGGAATACTCAGCGCTGTTGCTGGCAAATGCTGGACTGCAGCGGATGGGATGGGGACATAGGATTTCGAAGGTAGATATTTTAGGCAACATATTTTCGACGACGACGATTTTTAGTACAAATCTAATCGCTTATTCTTATCGCTACGTCAAAACTTAAAAACTGACGTTAAAAGTTTGGAACGAATTAAAAAATGCGAAAATAAATTTAACCTAAATTTAATGAAACCTCAAAATCGAGGATATATAATGATTTCACAGTGTTAATTCTTAAAAACTTGACAAGTAGGGTTGCTCTTGAATCTCGGTATCATGCGAATTGGAATCGCATATTATGTCATTTTAGTTACCTTTGAACACAACATTAGCGAATGATTAAAAGTTAGTTACAAATAAATTCAACGAATCCGACAAAATAATTTATTGTTTACTATTAACTTAATGTTAATAATTCGCCAGTATTGTGTTCAAGAGTAGCTAAAATGACACTCGATTCCAATTCCCAATATTGCAATGCATCGAGCTTGAAGAATAAACCTACTGATTGTGTTGAAATTCTAAAGATTTTGTGGTAATCCCAGAGATCATATACTTATTACGCTTATGTACTTTATATCTGCAGATGTAAGATATACTAGAATATCTGAAATGTATGCGAAATAAATAAAACTTCAATGTGTATAATACCAAACCATGAAGTTACTCGTGTATTACCACTGGAAGTTACACTTCTAACAAAGATTTGATGTTATTTCCAAATGCTTCTGACTTTTCTTAAATTACCGGCCTCTTTTTTGTTTTGATTTTATTACTTCATACCATAAGAGTCACAGATCACACAAGAGAGATCGGTAAAGTAAAGGAAAGATATTTCAGAGAGACATTGGGTCTTAGTGAGGAGTGTAATCACAAGTTGTAAACTTTATGATAATAACTTATGGATCTTGTCCTATGTTGGGTTTGTTAATTGGTAATAGGTGGTGATAGAAAGCCGAACATTCCAAAAAAAATCTTGGAAGTTCTATTATCGACCAGAACTTTCTAGTTTTTTTTTTATTTTACCCGTTGTTCAAACGCAACCTGTTCTTCCCCAGGTGCTTCCTTGCTCCGAAATGAAATACGCCGTAGGTCAGGGTGCTTTGGCGGTTGAATGTAGGATAGATAATAAGGAGATACTTAGGATGTTGTCGCCGTTCAACCATCCAGAGACCTACTGCAGGATTTTGGCTGAAAGGAGTTTCTTAAAGACGCTTGGTAAGAATCTTTTTTGATAGTGTTTTTCTTTTAATAGAGATGTAGGTACGCAATCAAGCTAGTAGTAGGTAGTTATATGAAGGCAATCTCAAACTTGTACCCAAATTGTCCATGTCGTAATTTTATAAGGACTTGTCGTCTTCAACAGTCTTATAATCTTCTGTTTTTGCTGTGTCGGGCTTCTCGAAAACATGTGCTAATGTTTTTTGATGCCAGCTAGACAGTCGTTCTTTTACCTTCCAAGCGATCACATATGTAGTCAGAGCTACTTCTTGAGAGATACATCTGCATTTATAATTACTAGTGGTCGAAATTACACCAAATTTTAATATCTTTTTGATAAGAACGCCATCTTCATTTCTCAAGACCAGTTAGAGTAGTCGGTACACTTACACAGTAAGCCTCACATCCTGGCCACAGGATAGCAACGCACCGATAATATCTATGGTGTCTATAGGCCACGGTTGCCTTTTACTATCAGGTTACCCATGCATTTGATGCTGAAAAAGCAGAACATGTCCATTTATCATGTTTATTATGTAATTTTTTTTTGTCTATGGGTTATATTATATCTACGTAACAAATTTCATAACAATTGAACCATGCGTTTAGAAGTAAATCCCAGAAAGACAAACACATTTTCACAATAATAATATTAGTTTGATTATTTCCAGGCGGAGGTTGCAGTGCACCGGTGGGTGTATCCACAAAACTAAAACCCTTTGACTCAAACCACAAACTCTCCATAACGGGATGTGTTTGGAGTTTAGATGGCTTAACCAAAGTCGAACACACATTAGAACAAACATTCGCGCAAATAAAACCAACAAACAAACATAAACTCAGTCCCATCGATGAAGGAAATAGTAAAAAAATAAAGACTGATACAAACGAATTAGATTCACATCCATTAGAGCATTTGGATAAAAAAATAAACGAAAATACAAAAGGTTGTGAGGATATAGAGGATTTGCGTACGTTTTGCAGTCTGTCTGTAAATATGAATATGCCTATAGATGTTATAATCAAATGTGACAACTTAGGAAGGGATTTAGCTGACAATCTTATATCTAAAGGTGCTTTAGATGTTATGAAAGTGACGCAAGATCTCATAAGAAACTCAATAGCTAAGTCTTGACTAAAATTGAGTGTTTCTTTGGACTTGAATATTTATTGGGTTATGGGGTTATTTCAGCCATGGACTACATTTCCGGCTGTGTATATGAATTGACAAAATAGTCATTTGATGAACAGTTTAGCTAAATTTTCTGCGTTGAGTGCTAGCACACTATGTTCAACCCTTATTACAATTCAATTCTTTTTTTACTGGCAACGATATAAGCATCTGCCATTTGTCAAGCCCTGTACTACTTCGCTAGTCAATAATTTAAAGACACGACACACTGAACTTCTTGTGTGAATCATACTACTTTTTAATTTTTTCTACCAGCAAAAGAATTAATATGTATCAGCCATTTCATTATTTATTTTTTGTGTTAATGTTTCGTTCAAAAACTCCACTGCTTGACATTTGTATTATTTAATCTGTATTGATTGTATGTACATATTCAATTTGAATATACAATTCTTTAATTGAAATTTAAATAAAATATATTACTAGATGATTAAGAATTCAATCGCCGAGCCAGTCAGCTTTTGAACGAATCACCCCATATTTTTCAGAGCCTAGTATTTTTAATAAAATAAAATAATTATATTTAAATATGGAATACTGCTAAATTTAAATATGAAAAACTGCAAAAAAATAATTTGGTCGTTGGTACGAATTCGGCCAAAATATGAATTAATTTTGTGACATTGACAGCTGTCAAATTCAAAAACAATTTATTTTTATATTTTTCGTAAATAAGGCAATTATTAATGGTCCAAGACTACAGTAGTAGTGAGTAATGGTGCTATTTTACTAGGCATTTGGCATCGACTGAGCTTTTTAATAAAATATGTTCCATCAGCCAAAGTAAAACAGAATAATTAACTTGATAAACTTTTATTTCTACAGTTTTTTTGGTACACTACCTACAAATTGACGAACGAAACCCTGCAACTTACTACGTGCAGACTAATTGATGTCGGACAAATTTAATATGCCGGCTGATTTTAGAAGCCATGGTAAAATTGAGACTGCTTAAAATTAGCAATAATGCATATTCAAACATAAGTAAGACATAATTCATTTAATAATTTATCTCCTTAACATTCCTACCATCCTTATTCCTTGTTTTCTGCATTTTTTGAACAAGAAACACAAGAAACCTTTGCATGGATAGAAATAAATAATTAGACAGACCTAGGGTAAGAAACTGCTAGGTACTTTTTGTGCCGTGTGATTCATACCGGGCGTTAGACCGTATTTTGGCAAGTTATATTGAAGTGTCGTATTTTATTGGAACAATAAGTATATAGGATCGCAGTGATCACTGTATACACAATTACTATCAATACCAAGTAAGTAGGTCATAAATAAAAAGAAAAGAAATTTTTTTACACATATCTAGGTACCTATTGGATCGACGCTTTAAACACAATGGTGGTAATTTTGTGCGCACTCACTAAACTAATTTTAAGTTATCGCTATTTTCTGTTAACGAAAGTAGGTAACAGAAAGAGACAAAACACTTTTAGTGCTGTCAGATTAGTCTGTACACGACATTTCTACTGACGTTTATAATCTATCATACGGAAAAAGATTAATAAAAACATCACAATTTGACATGTCCGGACTAATTTGACATGTCTAAAATGTTCATTCTTTTCTTTTTGATTCATTTGAAAAAGATATAATGAGTCTAAAATAAGTTTAGTTTGTGAACAGCAGAATCACCATTAATGTTTACAGCGGCCAAGAAACGCTGCCGTGTAAAAATATATTAAATTTGTTCATTATTTGCGTCAGTATGCTTACACTTAAATCTCG
>DVZK01000935.1:0-10497 GCA_018236665.1 Calephelis perditalis
ATGTAAATTTCCTGTACGTTCAGATGTGTGTCTATATTCCAGATTTCAAGTTATTTGTTAATTTTATACTGGCAGTTGTTATGTCTTTAATTTCGTCTTTTGGCTAGTAAGTGCATTACTTGCCCGATTGGCGATGGGCTTGCCACATATCACATTTTGGAACTTAGTATTTTCGGCTAGTCGTGGGTGCCGTAGTTGTGTCTCTACCTAATTCTTCAGGGATATGGGCGTGAGTAAGTACATATGTTTAAATCTAATCTCACTGAAAAAAAAACTAAACATGTCTATCGTTTTTCTGCTCAACCTGTATATCTACGCGAAGGCTGCTTTAGTAAAAAAATATCTCTATTCATTTACCAGAGTTTATTTCGATATCAAATATTTTATAGAGTGCTATGTATGAAGTGATTGTTCCTCAAGTGATTTTTGTACAAATTCATTATATGTTTATTTGAACCCGGTGTTTAATAATTGCTTTGGTAGTTGCATAAGAATTTATGACAAAGTTGTTATATAAATATTCTTGAACCAAAAATAACTTGTTGTTGCCTACGACTTTGACGGTGTCTTAATTTGCGTTGTGGGAAAAAATTTGCGTGTTCAATGTGTCACTATTTTGTGTCATATTCTACAGCAGAGCCACGCTAACGACTATCAATGAGTTATATCTAAAAAAAACTATGTATCAAACTATTCAGAGGATACTATTCAGAGAGAGGGCGCTATTGTGCCAGTGTTTACATCATCTCTGCTATTTATATTCGTTTAATATTAAAAAAGTGCGTAAATCAAATTGGAAAAGTGATAGAAAGGTGAAATAAATTGTGAAATAACCGGACTAATGTTATGTGCTACATAAATTGGACACTTACGAAGATATATCCAAAAAACCACATGCAGCTAAAAACACTTTCGGACGCTTCTACAGAAGAAAACTGAAAAAAGTAACACACGTATACGACAAAATACACGCTCTTCTAAATCTCAAGTAAGGAACAAGTGAAAAAAAAGCATAAAAAGCAAAATTCAATATGTGATAACCTCAAAATATACGCTCAATGGAAAATAAAAGTCATCATACGCAACCGAGATACCAAAGATAACGCCATCTATTGGCGAGTTACGAAACTACTTAGAACGAGCAATCGAACTCCTGCGCAAGATAACTTACCTACCAACCTAACCTTGGTAGGTAACAGTTCCTAACAATATCAATAGAGGGCGCTACAGGTAGGTTCGCAATGGAAGAAATTGCTAAAATCTTACAAAATATACAGGCCGACATTGCAAATAACAAGAAAGAAATGAAAGAGATGGAACACAACATCAAAGAGTCGATAAATAAAAATATTGACGAAAAATTCCTCATTTTCGAAACCAAAACCAAACAGTTAGAAACAAAAATAGAACAACAACAAAAAACCATAGAAATATTAGACAAACAACTTAGAAAGAAAAACATAATATTTTTTGGTATCGAAGAGAAAGAAAAGGGCTATGAAAGCTTACTCTCAATAATTCTCGACATCATAAACAACTGGATGGAAATACCTTGTCATAAGTGGGAAATCGAACACGTCAATAGGATGGGGAAAAAATCTGAAAAAATCCGACCAGTGGTCGTTACAATAACAACAACAAGTAGGAAAATAGAGTTACTCAAAAAGAAAAAATCATTAGATGGTACAAACATTTATCTGAAAGAAGATTTCCCCCCTACCGTACTACAAAAAAGAAGAGAACTACAAGAAGATCTTAAACGCAAACGAGAAGCAGGAAAAAAGGTAACGCTACGGTACGACAAAATTGTGACTCTAAAATCACAAAAAACGGAAACACATACTCCCACAGAAAGGAATATAAACAAACGTTACATGTCTGTTTCACCTGAAGAAGCCACGAATGAAACAAGTAAAGATCATAATAACATAAAGACAAAACAATTTCTTAAACGAAACAAATCACAAACCATAAGTAGTTTCCTACGCCCATCACAGTTGAATCTTGTCAGCCCGATTTCACCAACTGTAAATGTAGAAGATACCCCAAAAAACTAGTTAGCGCCTCTTCAACCTCTCTACCTTCTCCAAGCCGGCCGGTCACCGTGGAGAAGTCAGACCACCGCCTCCTAAACCACGATAAAAACCAAAAAAACATAATTACAAACAAAACTATTAACAAAAACATAAGAAAGAAAACAGCACCACAAATTCTCTACATAGCAAGCTTTAATGTAAGAACATTACTATCAGATAGTAGAGTAGAAGAACTAAGACACGCTGTTATGTCAATAAAATGGGACATTATAGGTTTATGTGAGATTAGAAAAGAAAAAGAATCAATAGAAGAATACAAAGATTTTATTCTATTTCACTCGCCTGGAACGAACGGAAGAAATGGAGTAGGATTCTTGGTGAAAAAACATTTAAAACATAATATAATAAATGCCAAAAGTTTCTCGGACCGCGTGGCTTTGCTTGAATTACAAATATCTGACAACTCTATCTGGTCATTTATCCAAGCATACGCCCCCACGGAACAATGTACTGTAGAAGATATAGAGCTATTTTATACAACATTACAATCCGCTCTAGACTCTATTCATACAAAAAATATAATCTTGCTTGGAGACTTCAACGCAAAAATAGGGAAGGCTGGAAAAAATGAAAGTAAGATTATAGGGAAATACGCACACGGAAAAAGAAGCCCACACGGTCAAAGACTAGTAGAGTTTGCAATTGAAAATAACTATTACTTTGTGAATAGTATGTTCCCATGCAAACCACACAAAAAATGGACATGGCGATCACCAAACAACCATCATTTCAATGAAATTGACTACATAGTAACAAACCAACCTACCAATATAAAAAAATTCGATATAATAAAAAACTTGAACTTCAACTCTGATCACAGGATGATTAGATGTGAGTTATTATTAACTTCGAGGCCACAAAGAAAGAAAATTAAATCAGGTGGATATATTAGACCCACACTGAATATCTCGGAAAAAGACGCCAAACGTTGGGAAAATAAATTTATGGAAACGATCAATACACATACGGCAGTACAAAATCAATATGACAAGCTAGAAGTAGATTTACAAAGTTTCGCAAAACAACTGCCTCAAAAAAGGAGATATACAAATAATTATATAAACGAAGAATCTAAAGCTCTATTACAACAAAGGAAAGAATTATATACGATGAAGAGAACTAAAGCAGTAAAACGCGAGTTAACAAGAATTAGCAAACAAATTAATAGAAATATTGAACAACAAAAAAGGGCAATACGACAGAGCACCTTCGAAAAATTTATAAGCAAAACGGGGGGCCTACGTAAAGCATATAAAGAGTTAAGTGACAAATCTGAATGGACAGGAAATCTGAAGAATAAACAGGGAACAACACTAACAAAACGTCCTGATATTTTAAACGAAGCCACACAATTCTACAAGGAACTCTATACTGACGTAGATAGCACACTATACTCTCCCTCTTACATGAAATCGAAGGAGTCAAACGAGAAAAACGTAAGCCAAGAGATACCAACAATTCTTACTTCAGAGATCGAGTACGCAATAAAATCACTAAAAAACGACAAGACGCCAGGGAGCGACAATATTACTAATGAGTCACTTAAAACTCTATCCACCTCACTATTAAAACCTCTACAAGCTTTGTTTAATAACATCCTTAGAACTGAAACCACCCCAGACCAGTGGTCGAAATCCACAATAATTCTATTGTTCAAAAAGGGAGATAGAAATAATATAAGCAACTACAGACCTATTAGCCTCATGTCAAACCTATACAAAATTTTCTCAAAGATCATATTGAACAGAATAACAGGAACTCTAGATGAACACCAACCGCGCGAACAAGCAGGCTTTCGGAAAGGATACGCGACAGTAGACCACATTCAAACTGTGACACAAGTTATAGAGAAAGCAAAAGAGTATGGAAAGACAATATATATGTGCTTTGTAGACTACACAAAGGCATTCGACTCTCTATACTTTGAAGCCATATGGACAGCACTTGCAGCACAAGGTATCAACCAAAAATATGTAAACATTATAAAAAACATATATACAAAAAGTCTTGCAAAAGTACGCCTAGAACGCGAAGGTGTAGAGTTTCCAATAAAAAAGGGAGTCAGACAGGGTGACCCGCTCTCACCGAAATTATTCACAGCAGTGCTCGAATCTGTATTCAGACGCCTAGACTGGGAAACAAAAGGAATACGAATAGATGGAGAACAACTGAACCACTTACGTTTCGCGGACGACATAGTGATCTTTGCACAATGCCCCACGGAATTGGAGAGTATGTTGAATGAACTGGCAACGGAAAGTCAAAAGGCAGGACTATATATGAACTCGTTGAAAACCAAGATCCTAACCAATGGAACCCGCCAAGACATTACGGTACAAAAAGAAAAAATCGAATATGTTAAAGAATATATATACCTAGGACAACTCGTAACCTTCGAAAACAACAATACAGGGAAAGAAATAGAAAGAAGGATAACTCTAGCCTGGAAAAAATACTGGGGACTAAGGGAAATAATGAAGAACAACGAAATTCATACAAATATAAAGAAAAAACTCTACGAAATAACAATATTGCCTTGCCTAACATATGGATGCCAGACGTGGTCACTGAGAAAACAAGATGAAGATAGAGTGGCCATCTGTCAACGTAAGATGGAAAGAAGTATGCTTGGTCTAAAACTATCTGATAAGGTCAGCAATATCAACATCAGAAAAAAATCTAAAATGACGGATGTAAGGAAAAGAACAAGACTACTAAAGTGGCACTGGGCAGGACACATATGTAGGATGAATAATACCAGATGGACAAAACGTTTAACAGAATGGGTACCAAGAGACACGAAAAGGAAAAGAGGACGACCAAGCAAGAGATGGAATGACATCTTCAAACAGAGACTGGGACCCTTATGGATGCGAGAGGCCTGGCAACGTGATACATGGAAAGGTTTAGGAGAGGCCTACGCCAAAGAGGCGACTACTACTAATACTTAAAATAACTTTTTACATAAAATGTTATTGTCAAAATAGTTAAATATAATTATAATTAAATGTAATAGTTAAAAATATTATTAGTGATTTAGAGTAGATATAACAAATAGTAATTTTAAGGTAAATTCATAATAAGCATTAGTAATATAGATTATAAGATTTAAAATGTAAGTTGTAGTAGAAATAAAGGCTATTTTTATTTTATTTTTATTTACCCAGTGATTATTACTAAAAAGATACGAAATCAGCCTCTTTGGACTTCGTAAAAGACAATGAGACATCTGCTTTTCTGCCAAGCAACTTATAAGAAGCAAGCTGAAAGAAAAAAAAAGAAATCTTAACATTTGTAACGTAGGAGTTGAGAGTGGTTCAATCAGGACACCAATATTTAGCCGAAGATACATATGGCTTCACTCAGAAAAATGACAATTAATATTTAATAGATTATTAAGTCACAGTTTTGTATAGAAAATGTGAACCAACGGCCCTAATCAGAGCCGTCAATTATATTAGAATCAGTCATTAAGTTGACATTTTCCTTACGAAATTGTAACCTAATAATAGATTAAAAATTAATGGTCGTCTCTGAATCGTTAATGTTATAAGATAATTTACCTCTCTGAGTGCGACCATTAGCCACACAAAGTCATATGTAGCGAGCTGGCGATTTACTGGGCACTTATCTAATTTCGGGCAACATTGTTTTTACTGGTAACGGAAAAAAGAAATTATTATTGCCCGACCCGGGAATCGATCCCGAGATCTCATGAAGTCAATGTCACCAGGACCATAGAGATTTAACTCATTTAAATTGTTGCTTAGACGATAAATTTTGAATAAGTCCGTTGTATGCACTTTTACTTACTTTTAATTATTAGGAATAAGTATAATCGTTTTTTGAAAGTCCATTAATCATATCATTTATACTCTTCGTCGCAAGAAATTGGTGGAATTGGTAGAAACGTAACTTGATTAAGTGTATTGTGGAAAAGTACAAGTGTCGTTTGAAAAGTGGGCTTCCACCAAATAAATATAAAAAAGTAGTTATATAGTATATAGTTGTAAAGTTGTGGTGATTACATAACAATTATTTCATTATTATAGCATAAGTAAATTAATTCTTAAATTTTACATTAATTGTTAAATAAGTTGTATTCTGGAAAAATATAAGTTTTATTTAAGTAGTGTTTTATATTGTATCTATTTGTAAATGTTGCAGACGGTAACTGGTTCTACAAAGACGTTGAGCGAGGTCAGATGGACACAAGGAATTAAAAACCTTATTAAGATTCGCTTGATTCTAATTAACAATTATTAAAAAAGGTTCAGTCTGAGTTCCATTAAATAAACAAAATGCATTAAACATAAATATTTAAACAAGTTATTACAAAATTACAGGATATATTTAATAAGAATTCTTTCTCAGAGTGGGCGATTATGAGTTTGAGAACCTCCGCTTTAGGCTATAAGCTCATGGAGCAGTATTCACCCGCGCCTGCCGCGCGTTCCTGAGGTTTGAAATAAAACTGTGGTTTTATTTTAAAACTCACGAGACCGGTTAATTATTTATGCGGTCACGCAGCCGTCGCTGTTGAAATCATCGCTCGCAAGCTTCAGAATTCTGACAGCTTCAACTCCATTGTCAGCGTTTTGGTGCTGTATTTATGTCAAAACATTGTATTATTATCTGTGGTAATTTTCAAAGTCAAATGTCTAATGTCAATTTGAAATGTTTTTAATTTTTAAATTGTAGGAGGTAGTAGGACTATAGTGTTCTTTGAAGGTAGTTACTACTGTTATAACTAAGTACTGTTAAAAACGATTTGAGTGTCGGTGTATCTTGTAAATTCCTTGTTAATTTTGGCTTGTATTGAGCTCCTTGAGACGTCTTTCTCCGGTTTTTAATATAACAAGAAACTTCGTTTTACATAATATTTGCATAGCTCAGTACAACAGTGTGCTTAAACTTGTACCATGATGAGGGTGTTTAAATATTGTGCTGCTGGTTGTTCTTCAACAAGTGAAACTCGTCGACTGTTTCTACTTCCAAGGAACGATAAGTTATGGATGTAATAATTATAAATAAATGAAAGTATCACTGGAAAAAATACGTTTTATAGATACCACAGATGCTGGCGTTAAAAAATATGTGTCTCATAAAATAAAAAACAAGAAGTGGTTGATAAATAAATAAGACTAAAAATTAACGAGGTTTTCACCCTTAAAATTATGTAGTCTGTTTTTTTCCGAGACCAATTAGTTCTTAATCATTCTTAATGCTTTTTGTAAACGCGCTTGTTTTAAAACTTATTACGAGCTTAAAAAATATTTGCACGATATTTGCACGTTCCAATTTTACAACCTTGTTAATCTTATTGTATTTTCAAGTTTGTTTCTAAATAATTCATATTCTGTGAACATCTAAAATAGGTGTTGGCAAAAGTAGGTATAAAAAAACAGACTTAAATTACTAAAACTGTCATAGAGCATAAAATACGTTCATCCATGGATGAAATTGTGATAGAATATTTTTTATGACCATAGTAGGCCACATTCTATCGATATTTTTGCATCCCTATAATAAAATATCGACAACAGTTACCGTTGCTCTACATGTCTTTGATTAAGCGATGTAAGCGCCTCAACACTGACACGATGCTACGGAGCAACTAAATTATAAGTCACTGTCGCATCTGTACTAGTACATATATATTAACCTGTGGCAAACTAGCAAGATTCTATCGACGGGCAACCGGTGCCGCGGAAACTGCAAACAACTCACGCGTAAAACTTGTCATGAAATTTACTCTTACTTTTTGCATATTAATCTACATTCTAAAGAAGCTGCGGGCCCGCTAAACCGCCCAGCGAGTTATTAGCCTTAGGTACAATTGCTCAATCGTAAAATGAATGTAATTCAGAATATACAAAATCTTGTTTGTAAACAAGTGATAATTCAAAAGCAAGAAAAAGACATTATCTACTGTGTTTCTTACGGAAGATCTAATCAGTTGGTAACCGCGCTCCAACCAGGCGGTAGGTATCCATCAGTGTTTAAGTTGTTGGCATACAAACCAAAGGTACACTTACATAGTTAGACAATGTAACATAAGGTTTCACAGAGACTCGCCGAATAGGTACCAACGCCATACCTGTTCCTGCCACCATAACGCCAGCGTTCGCTGTTGATGTGTTCCAGTTCGGAGAATGAAGTAGCCGCTAAACTTACTTTTGCTCGATGCCTAACATCCCGGCCTCAGGTTGGCAACGCACCAAAAACACCTTTTGTTTCTCTAGGCTGCGTGAATTTCTTACTCGACAATGTTACTTCACATCTTTAATGTTGGTAATGGCCCATTTAGCTTAAGTTCAACGTCCTGTTAAACAAGAAACAAAATTGTCGAAAGATTTCAATAAATAAAAGATTTAATAAATAAATTTAATTTAATCAAAATGCAAAAACCTGAATGTGCCGGGTAAACCTGCGTAATGTTTGTTGAATTGTCCCTTCACTCTGAGTGACTCATCTGTTTTTGCTTCACTCATCTCCCGTAAGTGCTGCAAATGTTTTTCAGATGATAACACTTCAATGAAGTTATCTAGAAAAAAAGTTGGTTTCATCAAAATATTTTTAGATTATTTTGTCAATCCCCATCCTCAACAATTAAAATGTCACTACATTGTCTTATATCCGCTAAGTGCTTCTAACTGGAAACGTATCTTTATCATCTCGTTGCTTGACTATCCATTTGGTTTGAATTTAAGCCGTTATAATAATAAACATTTGATAAATATACGCGTCTATTTTGTTATACCCTTCATCTGCATTTCACCACATGCCCTAAATTTGGTTCTCGAAGTTTTCTACTTTAACAGTAATCTAAATTTACTGGCTGATTTTGCTACTGTAGTCTCTCATAGGAATAAAAATATATTTTCTTAACATAGACCATACATAAGTAACGCTGTACGACGACGTACTGACGACTTATGATGCGTCTTTAAATATTTAAAAATTCTCATAGGTAGCCCTCTCATAACTATAATATTTGGAAGTGTGCTAAGTAGCCGCTCGCTCACCCACTTTACCTATTCCTGCTATCCTGGCATCAGTGCTTGCCTCTGTAGTTTTATGTACTGAAGACAGATGGCCTAAAACCCAAGACATAATACAGCGACAAATTGACCATGGCAAACGTGTCCATAGGAGATGTCTCTCAAGAACCATCTCGAGCATTTGTAAACTCGCTATCACACTATTATATAAATGTGAAAGTTTCTTTGTTTGATTATCATCTAACTGTTTGTCCGTCAATCCCGCAGAAACTACTGAACGGATTTTAATGAAATTTGGTATACAGACAGGGTATGAGCTGCTTTGGAAGGTAGAATACTTTGTATCCCGATTAAATGCTCTCTTGGGAATTCCACGCGGATGAAGCCACGGGCGGAAAGCTAGTGTTTAATAAACCAATTCGCTCGAGTAATCCGACTTTAATGAAAAGTAGTATAAATTTTAAAAATTATCCTTCTTCTGATGTAATATTGTCAGGTATGTGAAAATTTTAAGTCGACAGATGATTATAATTAGAGAACAGTATATTTACCTTTTAGCTCCTGAATGGTCAGTTCCTCACCACCGTATTCTTTTGGTAGTGTTTTTCTATCTAGAAGGTCATACATTTTAGATATGTTCTTATTGTATTGGATTCCGCTGAAGATTTTGGCACTGAGTACTTCTTTTAAAACTCCTAATAACCTTCCTACTATTGTCGACTCAGTAACTATATGTAAACTTTTTAATCTCAATCCAAAACCATCCTATAAAAATATTCATATTATCGATATTTGTATCGTGACTTTGCTCTTATGTGTTATCTGGTGTTACAATTGCAGGACCACGGAAAACTGGGTCACTTCTTTTGAAGCCACTTTGACAAAACGTATGTACGTATAAACAACGAAGTATCAAACTAAGTTATTATAATCAGGCCACTTACTATGAGTTTACAGCGCTATACTCGATAGAATACCCTAATTTTTTTAACTTTTGTACAGTGCCGAAACTGAACTAAAGGAAATAATTTTTTAGAACAAAAAACTTTCGGCCAAAAGATTTCGTTATGTAAATTACCAAACGTGGTCTATATCAACTCTTAGGAAAGGCTCAGTGCGATACTTTTTAACATTTAATAGTAGTTGTGACTGTATATTATAGCCAGAAAATATGCTTTGTGGTGGAGTTCCGAAAAATGTCGCCTGGTTACTACAAAAGACAAACAGAATGATAAAATAATCCTATCACCACAACATTGAATTTTTTTGGGGTTTTTTTATGGAGGAGGAGGCATACGAGCAAGTGGGTCACCTGATGGAAAGTGATCACCGCCGCCCACAGACATCCGCAACACCAGGATTATCACATGCGTTGCCGACCATTGAGGAATGAGTAC
>DVZK01000936.1:0-10495 GCA_018236665.1 Calephelis perditalis
ATGTAAACTTCAAGAAATTAAAACTAAAGACGTATTGAAGAACTCAAATAACCTTTGTATTAGTGAATACACCCCAATCGAAATGACTTTTAAAAAGGGGAAGACAATATATTCAGAAATATGTTCAGAAACTGAAGAAATGACTTTAAAATTTTAATACGAAAAAGAATTTACTATTACGGAAGACATGGCAGCATGGCCGAAAGGTCTTAGCCAGGCTCCAGAAAGGGGCAAATTAACCTAAAAAAAATAAAATAATAAAAAAACCAATAACGGTTGACCGATTTGAAATTTATGTCAATTTTGGTCAATTTATTTTTTGTTGACTTTGGTTGACTTTTTGTCAATTGGTGGAAGAATTCATAAATTTTGAAAAAGCAATTTCAGATTTATTCATGACGTAAAGATATCAATAGTGAACATAATAAATTCGTGGAGTATTCAAGTTTAAACTTAAGCATGGCCCAATTTCATTATTTGAATGAATTAAACAGTTTGGCTACTTTAGACGGCCCGATAACTAGAGGCCCGTTACAAAGATGGGTCAAAAAATCTGCTAATGAGAATGTCAATCCTTCGTTAAGTAATTCACTAAAAAACATGTCGAATATAAATCTAAGTATATGTAATCAGTCTATGCAAAAGTTATCTATATCTGCTAGTCAAAGTTGCAATAATAGCAGCGTTTTGTCCAATAAAACTCCCACAAGGAATGATGCCAAAAAAGGAAAGAAAACCCCTTCAAAAAATAAATCACCAGGTAAGGTTTCTCATTCGTAATATAATATTTTTTTGGTACTAGAAAAAAATATCCAAATCCAGCTGTTTATTCAAAAGAGCTTTATTAAAATTTTTGCCTGCCCTGCTTGCCTTGACGAAAATTGCCAGGGTATTTACAGACCTGTTTTTAGGCTCGATTACTATCATGATGCATTGCTACATATAGTACTACATAAAGTACTAAAATTTGAAAGTCTTACATGACAAAACAGTTATCTATGAAGCTTCAGTGTTTCATTTATTCTAAGGATTTTTTTTTTTGCATTAATGCTGTTAACAGGAATCTTCTTGTTATAGGACGGTCAACCACACCAACACCAAGTAAAGCCGCCAAAACTCCTAATAAAGCCGACAGATTTATTCCTTCTAGAAGCAACTCAAATTATGATTTATGTCACTATATGGTAAGTTTAATTCTGAACAAAATGTATGTATACCTAATATGTACATTTTGTTCAGAGATTGTTATTTTATACTAGCTTCTGCCCGCCACTCCGTCTGCGCGGATGTCGGTTTTCGTGTGATAAATCTTAATTTTTCAGATTTTTTTCTACATATTTTTCCAGGATGAAAAGTATCCCATTTTAAATGCCTTAATACAATTTAGAACTTGAGTAGTATCATTATTACTACATCCAGAATTCTAAAAATATATTTTCAGTTAAGGGCGGGATAAGTCACAAATATATATGAATTTTATGTAACCTCCGTACTGTATGCCTCCGTACTAAACCCGTTTGAGTAGAAAAAATAAAATGTCGATTTTCTAGTTTTTCTCTTCATGAAAACTTTCTCCTGGCAATAATTAACAAAATAGATAAATAGCCATATCAGCCAACTCGCTCAGAGAGAGCAACATATTAAGTGATTAATTTTTATGTTATAGATTTTAATTAAAACAAATTTGAAAACAATGAACATGCATACTTAAAACTATGAAAAATAAAGTATTTTTAAACATCCACAGCATTAAAGAATGAACCTAACAGATATGGTTTTGCATCATTTTTATCGATTTCAAAATATCTTCTTTGATCAATTGATGCATTTTATGTACATCGCTGCTAGGCTCGATTTTGATTCCTGACAGGGGCAGACATATTGTGATGAATATTACTAAGACTAGGTTAGTTATTGCATATTAAGACTACAAAATATTTTTAATATAACAGTTAAAATTTTAAAATTGTTATGTTTAGTTAAGCCGAGATGATGACAAAGGTGAAGAAAATGCACCTCCATCAGCCACAGGTGAAGCTATAGGTCGAGCACTGACAGAGAATGAACCAAGCAGGCTCTTACAATACACATGCAAAGCCCCGGCTGCACCAGAAGGTTATCAAAACAGATTGCGTGTTGTGTATTCTCAGGTAAGACCCAATGTTTTATTATTACTTTGCTAGAACTTATATTAAATAACAATAATTACAATTGCAATTTTGATATTTCGGTACCCAATTGACTAATCAAGATAAAAGTATTTTCAGCTGTTTTGCGAAAATTTGTTTTCCATCATTATTTGCATTCTAAGAAGAGGCATTATTTTGACATTACAGACACTTCATTTTATTTGTACCTATATATGACATAATATTTACTTAGACTCACTATAGCAATTGTCCAAGGTAAAGCCATTTCTGGATGGACATTCTAACATGATAAATGATTTTCAAGCTCAATAATTACAACTCATCCTTTTTTTACGTTTGACAAGTAGATCCAAGATTATAGAAGAAGCTCTTCAGATTTAATTAATATTAACTAGCTTGTGTCACATTTTTGTAGAAGTCACTTTTTCCTTTAAAAAAAAATATGTCTTGTAAATAAATTAATTGATTTACGGAGAATTTGTTAATTTCAGGCCAAAGTTCCATCATCTGTAAAGAACACAACTAGATACATACCTCAGGCTCCAGATAGAATACTGGATGCACCTGATATTTTGGATGACTACTGTAAGTAAGATTAAAAATACAAAAAGTATTAACACTTGTATTGTTGAGTTAACAGCGTATGACAGGCATTAAGTTCGTCTTTTGTACAAGCTGTTTCGTGTACATAAATACATAACTTAACCCTTATTCCGATAACTAAAAGATATTAAAAACTAGATCTTATACATATTATTTTAATATATTTAGTAGTGGTTATCTGCGGTATAATTTAGTCTTAAATTAATTCAGAATTTCCACTGGAAACTCTAGGGTGTCTTTTGATTAAGGGATTGTGACAAGACATAGCATACTTCATGAAGGACATTAGACATTCATTTTGGTTTAGACATTAAAGTACACTTGAATAACAAATATTCAAACATTTTCTCTTTAGACAATTTTTTTTTACTGAAATACTCAGCAAAGTTTTTGTAATAGGTATACGATTTTACTGCATGCTTACTTAATGCTGTATACTTAAACTTTTCTATATACCAAATTAATAATACTAGTGGTCTCCTGCTGGCTGAAATTCGACCATAATAAATTTCAATATCTTGTTGATAAGAATGCCATTTTCATTTCTTAAGACCAACTACTTTGTTTCCAAACTTTTTAGTGCGCCATCTGTGATCTTTTATCGTTATCATCAATATATTTGTTTGTGTGTGTAAAATGCATGGTAGTGTGGATAATGTTTTATTTATTGATTTAATGTACTTAATAAGCATTATTATTGAAAAATATTAGCGTTCTGCACTGCTCCTACACATAAACTATAAGTGTGAAAAATCTTATGCTCCTGTGTCCTCGCAATTTTCATAAAAAGGAGTCCAAAGTTTTGGCGTCGCATATTAATATATAGATTGTATCTTTTTCATTAAATTCGTATTAATAACTGAAAATACCGTTTGTAGATCTGAACTTGGTGGATTGGAGTGCATCCAATATTTTGGCTGTGGCTTTAGGCAATTCAGTATATCTGTGGAACGCTGGCACAGGACAAATTGAGCAATTACTAACTCTAGAAGGATCAGAAACAGTTTGTTCGGTATCATGGGTGCAAGGGGGCGGGACTCATTTAGCAGTTGGTACTTCATCCGCTAATGTTGAACTGTGGGATTGTGAAAAGATAAAACGATTGAGGGTAAGTGTAAATTATAATTGCTATTGATTATGGGTCTATAATAAAAATAATATTGTGTATACTGCATATACAATCTTGGTATTTAAAATTTATTTTTTATATTATTTTCATATTTATATTAATTTATTAAAAAACTTGATGTACTTATTTAGTAATTATAACTTATACTACTATAATTGATGTCAGATAATGGATGGCCACACTGGTCGCGTGGGGTCACTGGCGTGGAACTTGTACGTAGTGTCGAGTGGGGCACGCGATGGACAAATCGTGCACCACGATGTTCGGCAGCGGGAACACGCCGTCGCCAGGATACCCGCACACACACAGGAGGTACGCACACACACACGCAGGAGACCCACACACACACAAGGGACGCACACACACAAGGGACGCACATACACACAAGGGACGCACATACACACAAGGGACGCACATACACACAAGGGACGCATATACACACTAACGGGCGCACACACGCACGTACATAATCGCATCTGCTTGCTGACAGTTAAAAATAAATAGACCATCTTCATTAAATTATGTCAAACCTTCATAATTTTTTACCTCTTTGTAAATTCAAATAATTAAGCAATGTGTACACAAACACACACACTATCAATATATACACCTCCACTAGTCAGGTAATGTTGAAGTCTTATGAACGTTTTTCTATTGCATAATGATCAAAATGTGTAATTAAAATTAATTGTTGTTGCATACAGTTATCTTCATTAAATGTTATTAACTAAACTATTTCCTTATTTTGACTTGAGACAAGCACAGCAAATGTTTCATTTAAGTGTCAATTTTCAGATCTGTGGGCTAAAATGGTCGCCGGATGGTAAATATCTAGCTTCGGGCGGCAACGACAACCTGCTTAACATTTGGCCCATTGCGCAGGGACAGCATTACTCACAACCTCAATATTTATATTCATTTAAGTAAGTTTAGATTAAAATTTTAGTATTCAACTTTTACCTGCTGACTATTTGCAATTTTGGTTTTTCTAAATGTATTGAAATAGAAGTATTAAATTTTGTTTTTAATTTATTCCACATAGATAAATTTGTCATTTTTATTAATATTGTGAAATATTTGAATAAAGCTCATGACTCATCTAGATTAGTATCATCCTTCTACTTATATGGTGTGTATTTCTGTTAAGAATTTCATCGTCTTTTTAGTCCTCTAACGTTATAATATAGAAAATCTGTAATTTAAAAAAAAATATTTACTTGGATCTTACAAGTGATACTTGTGCGCGTCGACATTTTCATAAATTACCACCGGATCGTAATCACGGCCTCACACTGAGAAGATCCACGGAAACACAGCAGAATTGTTATTTTTTTTCCATAATATGTAGCATGTATAGTTTATCAGACGTAAGTAACAATATTTATAACAATATTCCAGTCAACATTTGGCAGCTGTGAAGGGACTTGCATGGTGTCCATGGAGTGCTGGAATATTGGCCTCTGGTGGAGGTACAGCTGATAGGACAATACGTATATGGAATGTCAACACCGGAGCAAACATCAATACTGTTGATACCAAATCGCAGGTAATCTTAACATCAAATTTAATTCATATTATAAGATCTAAGAGGGTAAACAGGTATTTTTTAATAAAAAAAATAATTTCAAATATTAAGTGAAAGACAAAAACTAAAATTTTTCTTTTTATGATAAAACTTTTTTACTAACTTCGTTGGTATCTACGTAACGGAAACTTAGTATATGATTTCTACCCACTTTAAAAGATTGGAAACTTACACACTTATCAAGGATCGTCGAAGAGACAGTAATTTTTATATCAGAATCTTCATTATGAATCCAAACCCACAATATTTCGTTGCGTGCGCTCCGTAAACGGATAAAAATGTTTCTATTTTATTAAAATTATGGGTTGCAAAATGATAATTGTAAATATGTTATAGATATTTATATTTAACTAAAAACATTTTAAGATGGACCCTAAAATTTATACAATATAATTTTTTTATTAATTTAGTTTTTAAACTATTATTATTATATCTTTGAATGTGGTCACTAATTGGACTATGAAATTTTTCACTTGAATTGAGTTGTGGTCCTAAATTGGTAAAATTTACTAGTTCTGGGGGTAAAATGTACATGATCTGGTCATTTTTAAGACTTTTTTAGTATAAGGAAAAAGTAGGGATAGAGGAATAGAAAGATTGATGGGTAGTAAGGTGCAGGTAGAAGATGTAATATTACAATATTTGTATAAAACAATTTAACAAAGTCCACTAGTATTTGTGAAGCCTAAAGGTCAGGTTTCGGTATTCGAAGAAGTGGATATGTAGTTATTTACTCATTACATGCCCGGGAACGTGGGTGTTACAGGTGTGTTCGATAGTGTGGAGCACACATTACAAGGAGCTGGTGTCGGGGCACGGGTACGCGCACAACCAGCTCGTGCTGTGGAAGTACCCCGCGCTCTCCCGCGTGTGCGAGCTCACCGGACACGTGGCGCGCGTGCTGCATCTGGCGCTGGCGCCCGACGGACAGGCTGTGCTCTCCGCTGGCGCCGACGAGACGCTACGGTACACACACACACACACATATATCTGGCGCTGGCGCCCTACGGACAGGCCGTGCTCTTTGCCGGCGCCGACGAGACGCTACGGTACACACACACACACACACACACACACACACACACACACACACACACACACACCTGGCGCCCGACGGACAGGCCGTGACACTGCTGTCCCTAGTCTCTCTCGCTCCCTCCCTCCCCCTTCCCTCTGTCACGCACACACACACATTATTTACTGACTGAAATAACAACAAACATTTAAAAAAGTATATTTTTATAACATACAATACAATTAACAAATTAGTTTATGAATCGCATAAAAAAACTTATCACACTTAACAATATTTGTATTTTGTAGGTTATGGAAGTGCTTTATGATAGATCCGTCAAAGAAAAAGGAGCCCACCGACACAAAGGCAGCCAAGTCTCTTCTCAATATGAATTCTCTCATTAGATAAATAATTAATGACAAATAATACTAACAGTAGTAGTTGCTGTTTCAAATGACTGAACTTTGTTGTAATTTTTACATGTAAGGATTTATAGAAACAAAAAGTAATCTTTGTGATTTGAATAGAAACCTATGTTTATATTTTTGACAAGAAAATCTTGTTCCAACATACGACTCAAACTTACAATCTATACAAAAAGAGTAGAAATTAATTATATCAAAACTACCTTTTTTCTTTATCTATTGTTGTATTTTAGTTATACTGTTTTGGTTCATTAAAGATTGTACTTTTAAAGGAGAATGTAGATATAATTGAATACACAATTATGATGAATTATATCAAGTTACTTTTGATTGGTTTTCGACGACAAACATATTTTTAATATCAAATATTTTTTAAATCTTTTAATTTGACGAAAGTCAAAGTTGAGGTCGTAAAATGTGGCTATCTAAATCTTTCCTCTTGTCTATTCTATGATCTAGAGTTTAATTTCGTTCTATATCTACTATTGTTTCTGTCATCTTATTTTCTAATTTAAGCATTTCATTACCTCGGCTTGATGTTTTAGTTTGTTATACCACTTGTGATGTGAATTCATTGTATTCATTTTTAAGAATGAATTTTCATTCTGTATTGTACATGCAATGTTTTCTAATAAAATTGTGTTTTTTTGTAGATTTGTTGTTTTTTTTTCTGTGTACGAATTTCGTCCATTTTATTCATTCATACCGTCACGAGGGAAGAGGCGTGCAGAAAGATAGCACGAGTGCTTACTTTTTGTTGTATTTTCACATCAAATCTCTCGCAAGTTATGCCGAGATTATCGAGTGTCACGATCCTTGCAGAATAACTACGAATAGTAAAGGGTAAAGGTAAAGGGTTATCCATTTGTAGTTCTTCAATAAGATTAGCAGACATGTTTAAACAAAGTTGTCAATGTAACATAAACAATCTTTGGCACCATTCTATCAAATGATATAAATTTAAACTTTCGAGTATATTGATAGCATGCTGGAGTTCCAGTTGCTAAATTTCAACGAGTTTCTTCGGATTTGTTGTTCGACTAGTTTAGAAATAGTCTGAAATAGTCAGAGCAGATGTGTCCATACGATATGACAGCATTTCTATAAACACAGGCGGATGTCGACACTTGACCAATTTGCACGCATGCAGATCATAGAAATCTATAAAGAAGTACAACAATGTCCTAAGCAAATTCATTTGTATAAATACCGTTAAAATCGACATATAACTTAACTACATCTCTTTGTCTCTTTTTAAATAAGTTGTTGATATTATGTATGCCAAAGACTACAATACTCTAATGTATGCCGAAAAAGATAACGACATTTTTGTCTATTTTAATTTTGTCGTCGATTTAAAATGACGTCATGACAGTTTTCATCTTTTAGAGTAACCTAGGTTACTCTGTCTACGGTTCTCATGCTTGCCGAGAACGCCATATTTAGCTTTTAATTTTATAGTGATGTAGTGTACTATTACAATTGTCGATGTTTTATTTTACAAGATATTAATGTATACCACTGCCGTTGAAAATATCAATCACAGTCTAGCGTAACAAGAATTCTTTCAAGTGCTCACTTTAAAGTAAAGAAAGTGGTTTGAATGTAATCTGATCAAATCTTTTTGTAGTGATAATGAATCTTGTAATAAACATAAAGAGTAATTTACGTATTTGCACGTTATATAAAGAATAAACATATTTGCACGTTACAATGTAAAAAATATGCTCATGAAAAGTAAATAAATATTCTTTCTTTTGTTTAATTACATTTCCCTGTTTAGGTATAAACCAACTGAGTAGCACTAAGTAAGTAAGTAAGTTGATAGTTGCAATTTCATTCGGTAGTTAAATAATAATTCTTATCTATTTACCTAAACTTAACTATCAATCGTCACTAATAGATCATGTATCGATATCGATACTTTACTTTTTCTGGACAGCCTTATAATGCCAAAATGGCAGCCATATTAAGTAGCCAACGGCAGGGTTTTTTCGTAGGTATTTCATGACCATATGCTTGAAGGTCCATGGTATTGGCGCTCTACTCTTTGTATATCAAATTTCTCCCAAAAAGGTTTGCACTTCTAAGATTTTTTTATTTCGTCTTCGTTTATTATTCTTTTTTTGAAATGGTATTATATCAAACAATATCTAATTCGCTAGAAATTGTTAACTTATTCTTCTTTTATAAATATGGCTTTCAATCGTTTTTCACGATTTATGTAGCCAATGTCAGGTACGTGACCACCACACAGTAATTGTTAATTAAATTTTCTATGACCATCAATTGTAACTGCTGGCTGTCAAAATCGATTGCATCATACGTCGATTTTTAAATTATATCTTTGATTTAGTAGGTCACAAAACTGCTAAGCAGCTGTATTGTAAAAGTATTCGGCAACAAGGTTGTTTATGGATGTCATGGTACGAAAAGTCGCTATAGTATTAAAACATTCCTGTTTTAAGGGCTTATGGTAACCACCCAGGATAAATCAAACAAAATAAATAAACGATTGAATGATGAATGTTCTCTGATTTAATGTAATGAGCGAACGCTAAAGATTAACCTCTCAAGAAAGCTGTGTTAAATAAGTCGGTTTTAAATACAGCGATTATTTTAATGTCCCATTTCATGTACGTTTTTTTTATTTGTTACGTCATATAGTTTCATAAATTCAATTAAATCCAATGAACAATGTAGGTAAAATTGATTTCAGCAAAATAAAAACAGCTGAGTATAGTCTTAATACGATTATAACGTTTAAATTATTTTTTATGAATCAAAAAAGCTTTTTATAAAGCTTTTCATTTTTATATTATATTCCTGTTTGTTATAATTATGTATGCTACATGATATAGTTATATATTTCACAAAACATAGTAACCGCTCTGTCGTAGTTTTTTCTTGTTTTTCCTGTCCTTTTCTTTCTATTTATTGATATACCAACATCATATTTTCAAGTAACTTCTCTTTATTTATCAAAAACAATTCAAGAGCTGTTATTATATTTTGCAAATAGACAAAGTACATCCACACGCATTCTTTTTCCTTTGCTTCGTATATTGGACCTTTATGGATGAGACGCATTTTATTATTGTATTGTTTTTATGTTTGATATGTTACCTACATTTAATTGCATGTTTGTGTACAATACACAATATTTAAATTTAACAAGAGCTTGACACAGACATTTATTCAAAACCAGGGTTATTTTGTAAACTACATTTTATAAACATTAGTAAGTATGATTACTGTAGTATAATTTAACTTGTTCCTATAATGCTGTTATGTGTGACTTAGTAAGGATATAATTGCACAATTGGCCTTAAAATATGAAGATGATTTTTGGGATTCTTCCGGTTCATCATTATCATTTTACGTTAAGTTTCAGATAAAATTTGAAAGATGAAAATTTAATGACAATATTTTTTTAAGAAAAAAAATTTTTGGACGATTTACTTAAAAATTATTGGATATTCCAACTTTGTTTGCTGTGTAGAAAATGTATTGTTAATTACATGAACAAATTTAAATTTTAAAATAGATACTTATTTTATTTAAATGATTAAACTTGTTTGTTATGCG
>DVZK01000937.1:0-10494 GCA_018236665.1 Calephelis perditalis
ATTAGGAAATTTAAATGGTACACTTCCTATTTTTTTTTGTTACCCGACCCGGGGATCGAACCCGTGACCTCAAGAAGTCAAGTCCGACGCTGCACCGCTAGACCACAGAAGCGATCCCTGTCATGGAAAGTTCAGAAGACGTTTGATGTTCTTTACTAAATCGAAAATTGTTTTTTCAGCGTTTTTATAAGAGTATTCTTACATTCTATGTAACCTTGGTACTGTCAGCTTATCTCTAATACTGCGCAAGGTAGTCAATTTAGCTGGTGACCGAGGGACGAGCTGCTCCTGGCTCCTGCGAATAGGTTTGGCAGGGGAGATGCAGTTCCTGGGAACGTGGGTGATGTGAGGGTGAGACTTGACGTGTTTCCGTAGGGAAGATGGATCGGTGTACCTTTTTCCGCAACCAGCAGCTCCGCAAGCGTAGGGTCTCTGAAAAGGTGCGTGCTAATTAAATCTAAAGTGACAGTAAATATTAAAAAAGTTTAAGTTATTTTTTTTTAATTTTAATAGAGGTGTGTGTCTGCTGTAGCTTTATTTTTTTTAAGCAAATATAGCCATTCTGATGCGGATATTTTGTGATTAAAAAATTGAAGATGGTTCTTAGCTAGGTACATTACGGATATTTTTTTTGCAGTTTATTGAACATTTTTAATGTTATGATTATAATACATGTTTGTCGGCAGCAGGTACTCCACACTGTGTGTCATCGGATATTGTTTAGATCCTAGATTAAGATCAAATATTTATTCATTAATATTACTAGCTGTCTGCCCGCGACTTAGCGCTAAATAATTGCGATTTCATAAAATCTTTTATCCCCTATACATAAACACATTTAAAGTAATTTTTTTTAAAACTAGCTTATGTTTATTATCTTAGGTTATGTTATTAAGCTAAAGATCTGAGTTCTCAAACTTACTTTTGCTCGAGGCCTAACATCCCGGCCTCAGGTTGGCAACGCACCATTACCACCTTTGGTGTCTCTAGGCGGCGTGAATTTCTTACCATTAGGAAATCCTTCTGCTTGTTTGCCTTCCAATATCATAAAAATAAAAGTTTTTATGAATCGCAAATCGCTAAGACTGTATTTATGAAAGATATCGAAAAATGATGCTTTAACAACATTTCGTATGAAAAATAAGTACATATTTAAATTTAGTAGAAAGACTTACAGCATTGAAATGTGTCCTCTGATGCTTGGCTCTGTCCGAAGAGTTGGAAAAAGCCTTCCGACAGTGAGGAGCTGGACAGGCGTAAGGTCGTTCTCCAGTGTGGGAGCGGACATGAATCTTCAAGTTTTCCAAACGGGAAAACGCTTTACCACACCCTGGATGCTGAAGAAAGAAAGCAAATATAAGAATAAGTTATTATTAGCCTAAACATTGACTTTTTGTATGAAACACTCGTACTGTTTCACATAATACGTTCGTACTGTTTTCGTTTGCATAGCATTTTCATATTGTAACAAAAAAATATAAGGTATTATATAAGGAGTACATGAAAATAGATCATTCTTAAAAGAGAGGTGAAAAGGCAGATCACTGTAATTCCGAAACGAACTTTTGAAAAAAAAAATTAATAGTGAATTGCCTCTGTGTTCTGGCATTTGTATTAGCGTTGACCTTATGAGGACTCGGATTCGACTCTCGGGTCGGTAACAAAGAAAAGACGTGTTTTTTCAATTTTCATGACGTTGCAAAGGTAATCCTGGTGATTACCCGGTTCACGACGCGATTGCCATCTATCATTTTGTGTCTGGCTAGTCGCGGATGCCCTGATTGTACCTTTGCCTACTTCCCTAAAGATATGGGCCTGAATATACATACTAGTTTTTGAGTTAAGTTATTAGAGTAAGTATTTTAAGTTTAAATTATTGTTTTTATAATCGAACGTGAACTTGAAAGGGAGAGTTCAACGATAAATAGTCTGGAAACCGTCTACAATGGCTTAAATACACATTTACCGTATCTGCTTTAGACTTAGTCCAAAGTCTGTCAATTTATTCAAATATGTCTAACTATTTTTAAGTAAATTAGGGTTTTTTTCCTATTGAGAGAGGAGATTCACTACTTATTGCGTATTTGCATAAGTAAATTACTAGCTATTAGACTTTAGAAACTTTTACATACATACATACATATCTTCACGCCAAATCCCTTATGGGGTAGGCAAAGAGTATCCAGCGCCAGACCTCACGATCCTGACAAACTTTTGGTAAGAATAATGGTGCCATTTTCGGCGAGTGGATACACCTTCTACATTCACATTTATGATATCTGCTTTAGATCTAAATCAAAGCCTATCAATTAAATTTAAAATATTTGTAACCAGTTTTAAGTTATTTAGGATCTGCTGCCCATTTAGAGGTGAGATTCATAACTTATTGCGCAAGTAAAATACTAGATGACAAACTTTGGAAACCAAACGCTTTTTCGTTTTGGTGGTAAGAATAGTGGTGCCATTGTTGGCGAGTGGATACCACTCCTACCTTTACTAACAGGACTACTATTTAAATTATGAGCTTCGGCTTGACACTTTTGACTCTTTTTACACTTCATACTTTTATTTTTAAATTGGCTGACCTAATCTAAATCTAAGCGAAATGATCAACTATGTAATAACAACTCTATATTAAGATATCTTTAAACTACATTCGGATTTCCGAAGCTTGACGAATAAAGCCGAAGCGCATAATTCAAATAGTACTACTGTACTCCTGCTGGATGGACACTTACGTGGCATCTATTAGGTTTATGTCCAGAATGCACTCGCATGTGGATGAGCAGCTTGTATCGAGCGTTGAATGGACGACGTGCGCGGGCGCAGTCCCTCCATAAGCAACTGAATTCGTCACCTGATGAGAAAGAACATTTTAATGAAATTAGAAGGATCGCAGTTAAGGTGGCGTAAACATATGCCGAAAAGATTCGTCTAATATTAGATTGCGAAATCATTCGACGAGTGTAGTCAGGCTAGGTGTAGCATCATGGCCACTGGCTTCCATTATCATTTTCTTTATGATAGAGTAAACGCTAAATTTTGGAATAGGGCCTAACAACTCTCCCAAAGTTGACGATAAAACCAAATACTACATAACTTAAATAAGACCCATCATCATCATGAGAATGGTTGTGATTATAAGACAGGAAACTCCAAATCACTTTTTCTCCTAGATCAAACTATTTTTTTTATGATATTGGAAGGCAAACAGGCAGACTGGTTTCCTTATGGTAAAAAAATCCCGCCGCATAGAGACACCAAAGGTGGTAATGGTGCGCTGTCAACTTGAGGCAGGGATGTTAGGCCTCGAGCAAAAGTAAGTTTACCTGCTACCTTACCCTCCGAACCGGAACACGTCATGGCGTTATGGCGGCAGGAACAGCTAAGGCGGTGGTACCAATCCGGGTGCGTCGTTGCGAAACTTTACCACCTAGTCAGATGTCACGGTGTTAGTGACGGCAAGCCTATGCTCGCCTTTTACGAGCTGCCTGGCAGGAACGCAGATGGTCTATTCTGCAATGAGCCCGGACCAACACAGGAAAAAAGCTATTAAAAGCGGTTGTATCTTTCGTCAGCTTTAAAGACATTTTAATAATAACTTGCACCGTCATAACGAGATTTTTTCTCAATGCTAAAATACCTAATTAATTTCAACAGACTGCATGTGTGAATGAGTCAACAGACGATTCAGATGATTTTTAATATTAATCATCAAACATTTATGCACTCATTCATGTTTTCCGGATCGAAATTCTTTTGAAAAGTGCCTAAGCATAAGTTTTTTTGTTTTAGAAGATGGCGAACAACTAGTTGCTTCCTCTGATTATAAGTGGTAAACTTAACCTATTGACACCAAAAATGTTAACTGTGTGTCGCTATGGTATGGCTGGGATCTTAGGCCACGTGTGACTACGTCTCTACCGGATACCCTTTCTTTCGACACGAAATATGACAATTGCGGGCAGACGGCAGGAACAGGCAATAGTACTAATCTGGGTCAGCTGCTTATACAACCCTCCAACACCAAGTAAAAACATTTGCAGTATACACACATTTGCATATCTACACTTTTTCACATATGTACATAGCTGTTTAGCAACTGCCCCTGGTATAGATATTACATAACTAATATAGGTTATTAGTTATGTAATATCTATACCAGGAGCATATCGCCATAATAAAGAGTGTCATGTTCCGGGTTGGAGGGTAAGTTTTAAGAGTAACTTAAGGGTAAGAACTTTTTTTTTTATCGACTGTTGAAGAATTCTTCGGGCACAACCAAACTCTTCACCTACAATGCTAACACCAAGGGCTGTCTTCCCGGATACCGAATCTCAACTTGGTCCTGTGTTCTAAATGCTGGAGTGAGGGGGTTCTGTGACTCGTCTCGGCGTTTAAAATCCTTTAGTAGGTAATACAAATCCGGCCATCGATAAGCGTCAGTTGATCCACCAATTCGCCTCTCATAATAATTTAAACATAAAATAATTGCCAAAAACCGACTCCCAATTTCATTACAAAATCCTCCAGACAAAGAAAAATATGCATAATAAGTATAACTCATAAACCGCAAGTCTGATCTCAATACAATTTATATAGGATCATCGCTAAATACGTAAAGGAACCATTAAAATCCATTTGTAATGAGTGCATGAGATCCCGGGTTCGAATCCCGGGTACCGGGCACACGGGCAACAGGCAACAATAAGAAAATTTGGGTTTCCCAATTTTTTAATAAAAAAAAATTTGCTCGGGATTCCCACCTATCACATTGTGGGACTTACTGTCTTCGGCTAGTCGTGGGTGCCCTGGTTGTGTCTCTGCCTACCTCTTCGGGTATATAGACGTGAAGACACTTTTTCTTTTTGTTATAAGTGGAGTAATTGCCTAACAGACATGTAGACGAGTTGAGCACCTTCAAAAACACTTTAGTCACTTTTAAATTAACCCCAAATATCATGGTATTTCTTTCCTAAACAATGTGTACATGACAAACAACAGGACAAACATAAATCTTACCTTTATAAGTGTTGACGTGCGCTCTCTCGATATGTTCAACAAGTGCATTTTGATTTGGATATCTTTCAAAACACTGCTCCCATAAGCATGACCTTTCTCCTAAAATATAAACATTATTAATAATAACAAACGGGATATTGACCTTATAAGGCCCATCTGTCTGTCTCCTAACAAGTAGCTCGATTTTCAACCAGCATGAGAAGAAGAATTATTATATATATTAAGTTGTTGCCAACATTATAATCTAGAAATTTGGATTAAATCACTAGAATAGAAAGTGTCATATTATTATAAGTTTTCTAGTTAAAAAAGTAACTGCCGTTCAAAAGTTACTTAGCTATTTATTTAATTGAGAATAGCAAAAAAAGTAGCCAAAGACATTTTCAAAGGTTAAATCTAATTATTTAGAAAAATTCATTTAAATCGGTTCAGCTTCCTTGAATTGAAAACAAAATAATATCAGACCTGGCCACGTATACCTGTAGATAAGATTTTTGTTGAATTAGATATTGCAACTATAGGTAAATTTAGGTGTAAGCTTTCCTATCTTTCAAGCTGGATTAAACTGCACAAATTTGATTAAAATCGGTTAAGCAGATTAGTGAGTGAGTCCAAATACGATAAGCAATGTAACGCTCAACTTATAATGTTAAGATAATTTTCCATTCATAATATTAAGTAATGGTCGACATTCGATACCTAGATTAAACAAGAATTTATTACTAAGTGTGATTCTTACAAACTAGTTCCGTTGACCCCACATTCTTAATAAAGTTATAAATTTCAAAGTCTGTCTGTTTCTCCGTTATGGTTTCACGTCTAAGCCGCTGGACCGATTTTGATTAAATTTGACATGTATACATAAAAGTTTTATATAAAAATGAGATGCGTTAAAAATTTATGTTACTTTAATTTTCAAATATCAAACCTTAAAAGTCTATGGGGGGGGGGAATAATAGCAAATGTTTATATGACAAACTGTTCTACGCTGAAGTACCTAGTTAGTGCAAATATTACCTAAAAGTAAAAATCTTAATCATAGTTTTGCTATTTTCTGAGTAACTTTACCCTTAACTACCCTTTTTTACATATATTCTATTTACTACATTTAAATATCTTGCATTTACAAAAATAAGAACATTGAAGAATAACTGTAGTGTGCCTTATAACTAGTCTAAGAACGCAGTTCTGTTACACACATAGATATATAAATAGAACCAAAAATGATGTGGTTTAATTTGTTGAAAACAAAATCGAATTCACTTTTCATCAAAATCGGAAAAGTAGAAACAGAGATTTCAACGTTTTAAGAAAACGAGTTTTGCATAAAATTCGAGAAAAGAATCCCTGGCTTGTTAATTGTTAATTATTTGACAAAAAATATGAAAAAATGTAAAGTTACAATGTGGTAGTTACCATTTGCCTTTTCTTTATTTCGACTTGTTTCGTTTTGATTGTACCCTTCATTTTCATTTTCTTTTTCAAAAACTAACCCAAAATCATCCAAGTTAATGAAAAGCTCATCTTCCTCGAAATTTTCAGAGTTTTCATCGTAGTAACTAGAGCTATGTACATCACTTTCTATAGAGTCTGATATTGATACTTTTCTTTCATGTCTTTCAAAATTAAACTCTGTACAACTTGTGGGTGTATCCGGTAAAATATAACTTCTTTCAGCGTCTAAACTGTTTAATATGTTATTAGGATAACTGAACTGTTCTAAACTACTAATAACAGGCGTATTTGCTGAGATTTGTGTACTTTCCGCTTGATAAATGCTTTGCTGTGAATTTTCCAAAGAATAGTCGTATTTCTCCGCGCTGTTATAATTACAGTAACGTTTTGAAAACACTGTCTCTATTGATGGCAAGGAATTTTCATTTGGAGGTGTATTTAAATAGTCTTCATTAAAATCATCTGGTGTCAAACGACAAGACTCACCATCTTCTCTACACAACTCGTCAATCAACGATTCGTCATCTATATAGTCATTGTTAGTTTCAAAATTAGTCTCAGCTTTATTTTTGTCATCATATGAATCAGATTTAAAACTTCCATCATCAAATTCAATGCTATCTAAATCTAACAAAACTTCTTTTATGTTTTGATCACTAATGTTATTTTCTATTGTTTCATCGATAATTCCAAAATCAACTTTGGTATTAGATGCGTTATTCCAATTTTCGATAACTTCAAAATCAAAACTTTCTTCAACACCATACTTAAAATTATCTTTTTGTTTGCTTTTACTGTTCTCTACCTCTAAATTGAACTGAGACATGTAATAGGCGTGTAGATCTGTAATATCTGTTTTGTCTTGAAATAGTTCAGTTTCATATGACATGATATCATAGTCAGCCATGTCTGTAGGTTCATTTGCTATATAAAGTTCAGTAATCTCTAAGTTTAGGTAGTAATTGACATGTGGTGTGTTAGTGCCCGCATATGGGTTTGCTATTATTATAAAAATAAACTTTCTCCAAGCATCTCGCGTGGCCTGCGCATCTGCGAATTATAAATTTAATTACAATTGTTATTACACATTTTGCAACACGTGTTAAACATGGCCACCTTATTCAAGTTAGGAACATACATACATAGCCGTTAGGAAGTGTTTTTATGATGTCCCGTTATGGATCCTTTAATTGTATTATATTTTATTTGCTGATAGTAAAAAACCCTAATTTAGTTCTTATTGGACGGAAAAAAAGAATTTACATACATACATATCTTCACACCAAGTTCATTGAGAGGTAGACAGAGGGTATCACACACACGCCTAACTACAACGACCAACCGCGAGGCTCGGGTTCGATTCCCGACGGGGGCAGGCATTTGTGTGACGAACATTTAGATGTCTGCGTTTTCGGGTCTGGGTGTTTATTAAATTTATTCTGGTTTATTTAATTATGTCTATGTATTAGAATCGTAGACTAACACCCATAACACAAGCATATAATTTGCATACAATACAATACAATAACTCTTTATTGTATTGTATTACTTACTTTGGGGTAAGATTCCATTTGTGTAATTTGTTCAGGGATATTTATTTATTATTCTAAATAAGAATTTTGGTGTTTAGTAATTCTGATTCTCTGACCTATTTCATATGCACGTCTCCATTAATAATAATGACACTGCCATGAAAATAAGAAAAATCACCTCAGACAGAATTCGAACAGTATCGTCTCTCGCTGACAAATGCTCTAAACACAAAATCTTCTGAAGATTCAAATTTTAATTCTTATACTATCGATTAAGTCGAAGTTCGAATCATATCTGAGATAAAATTTTTCTTTCTTTGAAAATTCTGAAAATATATCCCGAGCACGATAAGGGCTAAAATTCAAATACCTTTTTAAACAAAAAAAAATATTTAAATTGTTCGTTTGTTTCAATATTCATTTTACAAATACTTGATATTTTCTTTCTGTAGCATTATAATATTATTGATTGTTGGGAAAATAAAACAAAATGTTAAATTATCTTAAGAAAAAATGTTTTTAGTAGCTTTATAAAAAGTAAAATTTTAATTTTTACTATTTTTTTATTATTGTAGTTATACGATATAGATTAAAATAACTTCGAGTCATTAATATCTTATGAATGAACACCATGAGAGACTAAAATGTTATGCAAAGTAACTCTTAAGTATGATCAAAATTACTATTAGATTAAAAATCGAGTATTTTAGAAACTAAGGAAATATATAAGTAACAAAATCAACTAGAAAACTTCAGCTTTCATGGTATAAAAGCAAACTATAAAAATATAAAAAAATGCCTGTTACAGAGACCAATCTTAAAGGTGCGTTGTCAACATGAAATTGCTGCGAGTTTTACTTTTAATATTTGTCTCCTACTCTCACTCGAATAGTTTAGGTATTACAATAAGGAGCGCTGACGTAAAAATAGGTAGACAAAACGAAAAAAACATTCCAAATTAAAAGCAATTACTACTACTACTGATAGGTAATTAATAAGTAAAGTTTTTAAGTTTGGTTAACTTTTATTATATATCAGAATATCATTTAATAGTATATACTGAGCTACGTAATATAAAAATAAATGTTAAACTAAAAGATAAAAGTGATTATAAAAAACAAATCTTAATTCTATGTAGCATAGTTAGGTAGTTAAATTTTAATTTAAGAAAACAAAATATTTTTATACACTTCAAAATATACAGGTACATAATATTGCTTAATATATTTTGACCATCTCCATAATAATAAACACTAGTAAAGCATATCAAAATTTCATATAAATCTGAAAGTAATTGTAATATTGTGTGCAGTATTTCCTAAGTAAATAATTTTGCAACCAGACTGAAAAACTCACCTGCTGAATTCTCTTGCACAATAAAGTCACAAAAAGGCGGGCTGTCAAAGTGTCACTTCAATTAATTATCTGTTTCACTCACAAAAGGGTTGAACACGTCTACACTGATTGGGATATCAATTGGGAATAACAGGAGCTGAAAGGATAGCAAAAAAAACTTTTAACTACACATGTGCTTAGTCAATCTCCTGTAAATCCCAGATAGAAAACCTAAGCTCTTATTACCGTTTACTAAAGCTCAATATATCCAATACTTGGTTAATATTAATGAAGTAATATTTACTATCTTTTGGCGCCAATAGCAGGTTTAGTTTTTATGTTTTTTTTTATCGGATAAACAGTTTACGCAAAGGACTTTATAGATAAATGTTATTTTATTAGTTTACTAAGTTGTGAAAGAGTTTACGAGTATTGTGGTAATATTCTGGGCATTCATTAACAACTGTATCAAAAAAAGTATCAGTTTTTTATGAGATATATATAGACCATTGGGACAGGATAGTATTCCTTCCTTATGGTAAAAACATTACCTACTCTCTAGGTCGTACAGTACTGTGTGGTCGTTCGGCTGGATTAATACCACCATCTCGCAAGAAATACACGTAGTCATCAAATTTGTTAATGGTACGTTGCCAACCTAGAGCTAGGGTGCTAAGTATCTTGCGCAAGTTTATCAGCTAGCGTGCCTTCTACACCGGAATCCGAGGGTGGCGAGAAATAATGTTATGATGGAAGGAACATATATGACGAAAGTACCAATTTGTGTGAGTAATTACAAACGAATAAACTATTGACTCTAACGAGCTAATTGATAGGAAAGTAGTCGGCCTATAGTCATACATTATTTTTAATAAATATTCAGGTTAAGTTCATGTGGCTACAGACTGACATTCTACTTTCGGCAGATGTAGAAGATGTGCTGGTCAACTACTGCTAGGAAACAATTTCTAATTTTAAGCCAACTCCAAAAAAAGAAGAAGGTACTCAATTCGACTGCATGTTTTGTTTTCATTTTTGAAGTGAAACTTCTTTATCGGGGTTGGAAAAAACATTAGTGTAACATTTTTTCGTTGCGCGTCACATTTTTCCGTTACGCGCCATCTTTGTTCTTATCCCTACCACGCGTGAT
>DVZK01000938.1:0-10490 GCA_018236665.1 Calephelis perditalis
TTGTAACATCTCATTTACACACATAATTCCGCAAATAAATAATTTTCTTTCTTTCTTTCTTAAAAATACAAATTACAATCTGATTTTAACTGTAATAAAGGTACAACAAATCACATTACAATGAACTATGAACTATCAAGATAGACGATTTCATTAACTTGGTCCAGCACCAAAACTATACTAACACTATCACAAAGACTAAAAGTCTATTATTCAAACAATATTGATTTAAGACATAAGACCTTACCTCTCACACAGTCACTTTGCCAGAATTTTCATGACCCACTAGCAATATCCTTCTATATAATTATACTATGTTCCTGCGAACTTCGTTCCACCCGTTTAGTTTGTATGGGAAATATTAAAATGTTTTTTTTGTTTCTTCGCAGTTTCTTTCGGGATAAAAAGTATCCTGTGTCCGTCTCCTGGCTCTAAGCTACCTCCCCATCAATTTACTTGCAAATTGGCTTAGCCGCTAATAATACATAGTGTAATGTAACTAGCATTAAATAGATTGGTACCTTCACTGTACCAACGTTTGATAAAAACGAAAACTACTAAGGACAAATAAAAGCATTTTGTCTGTAAAAAAATCTTTTAATTTAGAGAATTTTACTCAACATCTCGACAACATTGCGTTTCCTCTTTCTAAAGATGGGATTGTTTGAGCTCCCTGAGAATTGAGACTGATGGACTGGATGCATGTATGTGGAGAGAAGATCTTCATGTTCGGAGAGCCATTCGATGATGTAATCAGTGATCGCCTCAACATGTGGAGTTTGTTCAAATCCTGAACGGATCTTTTGCATAACGTCGGCATTACTATACTGAAAGTTAAGTTTTATTTATGAAATAGTGCTCTGTTCTAGAAAAAACTCCATTTTTCACGCCAAGCCCATTGCAAAGTGGGCAGAGGTATCGAATGCCAAGCGCCTAATTTCTTCAGACTTATCAATCTTTCCATATATTCGTTATTCTTTTTATACAAAAGTTAAAAGTGTCAAGAGACTTCTAAACTGGAGTGAGTTTAGAAGAATCTTGACACCGCTCTCAGAAACCAGAACGATTTGCTCGTTAAAAAGAGAAAGCTTAGTCAACGTCCTGAAGACACTTAATAGCCGATATAGAAGCAAGTACAGGTTTACTTGGCACTGATGTGGAAACTGAGTTTATTTTCAATTTATTCGTTAACTAGTGTTGGAGTTTTGTGACGATTTATTCAAATATCGCCAACAAACATTGCTGTTGCTTAATATTCTAGTTCAGCGCGTCATATATTTAACACATCTTTGGTTTTTACGAGGCGTTTTTTTCTTAATATCAGATAATTGATTAGTACGTAAACATAATTTTCTACGCTATCGAAGTCGTGGGTAAGCAGTTTGTTCAATAATAGACGCCTTCTACCCACCCACTGTTTGCCCACGACTTCGTCAGCGCAGTATGTATTTACAAACTTCTTCCCCCAGGCACGTTATCCGAAGATACTGACTAACATTTATCCTATATATTTAACATTCTAATTCTTTGGGGTTTAATATTAGATTTTCTTTCATTAAAAATTTAAATTCATAACCACAGGCTTGAATTTGGGTCTTCAAATATATGCATATCAAATTTCACCAAAATCGATTAGTCTTTGTTATACAGACTTCCCAATTTACGTAAGTACGAATTAAGATAAGAACTTCAAAAGGTAATTTTGATATTAGAAACGACTCTGCAACCTTCACAAACTTTTAAAATGTTTAGCTCTTTTGCGAGTTTTTAAAAATATTTAAATAAATCACCTGATTACTCATCACGTCTACATTTCTTCCAACCGATTGCAGGCCTTCTCTCAGTGTGTCACCGTATCGTTGTCCCTAATAAATAAAATGATTTTAATAATTGTTGTAAGCAATACTTAATATGTAATCTTAGCATAGTAAAATTTCAATAAACCGACTTCGATTTTAATAAAGTAAATCATCTTAGTACAAAAAAAATATATTTCCTTTGATTTCCTAGGATTCCAACATAAATAAATAATAGATAAATATTTCTGGAAAAGTTATACAAATTGAATTTAAGCCCAAAGTAGGCAAATTATATGCTTGTGTTATCGGTGTTAGTCAACGATTGTAATACAAAGAAATACTTAAAAAGATACCAGAATAAATTTAATAAACACTCAGATCCAGAAAAGCAGACATCTGAATGTTCATCACACAAATGCCTGCCCCCGTCGGGAGTCGAACCCGAGCCTCGTGGTTATTCAGTGTAGTGTAGTGTACGCCAGCCACTTGACCAACAAGACGGTCATAAGATCCATACTTGGTTGTACTGGGACCACCTCGAATGTGCGCTCTTTCAAACATAAAAGGATTTTTAAAATCGGTTTAGGAATGACGGAGGAATCGATTAACATACATAAAAAATATATAAGTCGAACATATGACCTCCAGTTTAGACTCCTTCATTTAAAAACTCCTGCTGATTAAAAGTGATTTTTATTAAATATTATTTAATAAACTAAATAATAACGGTAGACTTACATTTGCAAATTCCATAAACTAACCTTTGGCAAAAGTTCCTTGACCATTGCAAGCAGTTCATCAGTTTGATCATGATAAAGAAAACTGGCCCATGGTGATTGGAAGAAATCGTACAAGTTATCCAACTTCTTACTCTATAAAAAGAAATGATGTGAATAATATATTTCAACATCAGCTAAAAGTATACATGCAAAAACCTTTTCAATACGTGGTTGCTGTGTAGAAGTTTATCTGAATCGGTATCACCACTTTACGTAATCTGCTGCCATGTTGCCAGTGTTCGCCATTTTTTTGTGAGCGATCAGCGAACAAGCCCACGGGTTGCCTGATGGTAAGAGACAATCTTGGCTTATAGACACCATAGATGTTGTAAGTACGTCGCTGACCTACGGCCAAGATGTAAGGCCAATTGTGCAAGTTTACTGGCTACCCTCAGAGTCGAAACATAACAATTATCTTAGCAGCAGAAATGTAAGGTGGTAAATCTCTACCCGTCCACGTTGCTGCAAAGTACTTTACCACCAAAGGTTTTGTTGGTATTACCAAAGACAATATTTACTAATCTCTGGTATTACTTATACTTTAACCTTTGCTCGCCTCGAACTTGGCAGAGAGGCAGATGGTCTATTATACTCAATGGTCCCGGATTAACATGAGATACTATCTTATTGAATACAATTAATGACAAAAAAGACTAGCCGCAAAGTTTTGGTTTTGTGTTAATTTATAAAAAAGGCGACGAGAACAAGTACCACTAGTATGGTCAACATGAATAATTTCTTCTGACTCTGATTCTTTCGTGTTCCATGCTCGAGGTTGGTTGGTATTTTAACACTTGGCCCGAGATCCTGACCAAAGATAACTCTCTGTAACATCTTTAATGTCTAAAGACAATGTTTTTTTCCTAACATCAGGAGAGTCATGCGCTTGTTCATATCTTGTAACAATTTTAACAAGATCTGATGAGTTTGGTTGTATTTGGTACATACTAGTTGGGACACAATATAAATTATTTAAAGTGTTAATATAAAATATCTTTGTCTCAAAGAATATATTACCGCGTGTCGCAAATACACATTGTTGAGCATCGCAGAGGAACAACCGTAAAGATTTTTAAATTTGTGTAAAGCTAAGTTCTTTTCACTCAAACATGTTATTCTGTCAACTTTTAAGTCATTGTTTAAATGCAGTTTGAAGTATCCTGTTTTGAATGTTTCTAATACATAACCCTGAAAAGATATACATTCATGTCATTAACTAACATCCTTAACACAAACATTGGTGGTAAATTTCTTGAGCATTTAGCCAACTGGTTTTTAGTTATCGCTATCTTCTTTCAACGATAGTAACAGAAAGAGACAAGACAAGTTTTCCTAATATGACAGTGATAGTCAATAGAGTGGAGTTGGTAAAATCAAGCTATAAAGCTCTTCCGTATACTCGTCAAATAGCGACATTTCCCTTGGTCTTTACTAATTCTTTTTTTTATGGAAAAATACAGGGAAGAAACACGTACAAAATGTGGGTAATAGATAAAGGTGGCATGCCAACCCAAAGGACCCAGTCCAACACTGGGAAAAAACTTTTTTGTTGTGTTAGTTATTAACAGGAAAAGGTTCATATATATAAACGATATTCACAATTAAGACATAACCAAGTCTGCTGAGTCAGCAAGTACTGTATAAAATATCGTAAATTTTATCAAAACTATACTAAAGAGCATTTCAATGACGGCTAAGATCATCTTCCATCAGGTGAACTGCTTGTTCGTTACTCTTCCATATAAATAGTTAGTATCACTCAAATTATTTGACTTCTAACACTAAAATTTACTAACATAATTAAACACTAACATTGTAGTTTAAACTCTGAACATAATGATGAGGTATTGTTTTCCCGGGAGCTCGCACTTCTAAATAATTTAAGCCCCCTGGCAGCCTACAATGCGTTGTAAGTGGTTGTTTAAAATCTGGCAACTTAAATATATCCTCGCTGTCTTGTCTGCAAAAAATATAGAACTTATATTATTAGTTACGTACATTAGTAGTATATAAATTATGCGCTTTGGCTATATTCGTCAAGCTTCGGAAATCCGAATGTATTTTAAAGATATTTATATAGAGTTGTTATTAAGCATTATTAATCATTTCGCTTAAATTTAGATTGGGTCAGCCAATTTAAAAATAAAAGTACATATAAAATGTGAAAAGAATAAAAAGTTTAAATCCGAATCGCATAATTTAAATAGTAGTACTGTACAGAAGAAACGGGTAGTAAATGTATTGAGCAATAACTTTTAATTGACACGAGTCATTCGGCCTAATAAATTAAAGGTTTTATAAAATAAAACCTTTAATTTATTAGGGTCCAGGTGCCGAAAATTTGCTCAGATTGTAACGGCACAAAGACCAAAGAGTAAAATAACAATCCATAGGAAAAATTATCTATCAAAATATACTTCAAAACGTTAAATATCAAAAAATCATTTATAAAAATAAGTAAAATATAAAAAAAGATTTGACGCTAAAAAGCCGCGCTTCAATGGTCACTCTTTGATAACCATACATCGCTCGCGGTCATTGAACTTGAGATAGTAAATATGAAATACTTTGTTGGCTGCGTCATTTTTTGCATCATGCGTTCATTCATTTTGAATACCAAATAGAATGTAAGTATCCTTCGTTATTTATTATTCGTACGGCTACAACATAAAACTTTTTGAAAGAAGCGAGGATGGTCAGCTTCAAGTAATTAATTAAGAATCTGGGCGGTTTTTGTTAGTTACGGCATTAACAAATTTACGCTAAGAATCTTGACCAGAATTCATACGAAACTTACGAATCTCGTCTTGATGAAGATTGTTTTGAATTGTTTGAAGTGGAATTGAAACTCATATTTTTTATAAATCGCTTGATAGTCTTGTTATGTGTCTTTTCTTTTTCGGTGAACAATGGATCTAACTGATTCCTTATTTGCGACCCCAACTTAAAACAGAATAAGAAAGTGTATAATTATCTAAGCATAAGCGACTACGTTGTGTTGATTAAGGCATAAGTGCTAAGTAACAAAAGCAAACTGATTTTTTTTGCAAAACTTTTTAGATAAACTGAGATCATGCAATTTATATAGAAACACTTGTACTTTCCACAATATATTTTATTATTTTTTATTTTTATGATTTAGCCAATCGGTTTCGCTATACAAGCATCATCAGGGCTATAAAACAACTCGCTTATTACAATCTTTTAGCTTACTTAACACAAGCAATACGCAAGCAGTTGAAAGCAAGGGGGAAGCATTGGCTGGCATTTGATCGGGTGTGGTACAAGGCGCTCCTATTGAAGATTCCTTCTTACTTACTTCCTGATAAATTATGCAAATGACTCACTAGCTTTTTGACGGAGCGTAGCATCAAGGTCGCTGTCGACGGTATGTGCTCGGAGTCCAAGCTTGTCAATGCTGGTGTTTCCCAAGGCTGTGTGATTTTTCCTACTCTGTTTCTTCTGCACATCAATGACATGTTACAAATTAGTAACACTCATTGGTATGGAGACGACACTACTGGGGAAGCCTTATACTTTAGCCACAGCCTGCGTTGGTATACTCCGCGTTGACATTTCCAGTGATTTTAAATTTTATGGTCATCTGGATGCGAAGGCTAAAACAGCCTCTAAGAATCTAGGTGTGCTCAGTAAAGCGAGACTATATATCAATCCGACCCAACGCTTACAACTACACAAAGCGCAAATTCGGCCTCACATGGAGTACTGTTCTCAACTCTGGACAGGGGCTCCACAGTACCAGCAGCAGCATTTGACTGCATTCAACGTGGATCAACTGGAATTGTCATTGACCGGGCAGTTACAATCGGCTTGATTCCTTGGCGTTGCGAAGAAATGTTGGGTCACTCAGTGTTTTCTACCGCATCTATCATGGGAAATGCTCTGAGGAGTTGTTTGGTTTATTTCCAGCCGCTGATTTTCACCTTCGGACATCGCGTCAGAGTTTAAAGAATCATGCCCACCACCTTGATGCGTGGCAATCTACAACTGTGCGATTCCGAAGACATTTCTTACCTCGCACAACACCTTTGTTGAATCAGTTATCGAGGGCGGTATTCCCAAACGATTATAACAAACCGTCAACAAAAAAGCGTACTCATTCCTTAAAGGTCGGCAACGCATCTGTGATACTCCTTGTGTTGCGGATGTCCGTGGGTGGCGGTTATCACTTTTTTTCAGGTGACCCACTTGCTTGTTTGCCTCCTCTTGTATAATAATAATATTAAAAAAATTTTTTTTTCGGCTTACCCTAAAGAAAATAAACTAGCTTGTAGACTCGGATATTATCACCGAATCTTAGCCTTTTTTTTCACGGGATTCTTCAATTTAATCTCAGACAATTTTATGTATGGAAATCTGTCCTTGTTCTTTATTTGTGTAGCTCGTGACGTTCCTCACGTGTCCACGTAATTACCGCGTTTGCGTTAGATGGTTCAACGTCAGAGTTGGTGACAGCGCCTCTAGTAGTTTAGATAAATTATTGCATTGTCATAAGAAACGAAACAGATGGTGCAGAAAATCCCTGAGAAAACACGTTGCTTTGTTATTATTGCAGGTACTTCAAGAAGTTAACAGAGGCTGAGAACCGAACCGAGCACGACGACCGCGCTCGCTCGAGGTCGCGCTCGCGGCGGCGCTCCTATTCGCGCTCGCGCTCTCGTCGCCGCTCGTACTCGCGCTCGCGGTCGCGTTCGCGTTCGCGCTCGCGCACTCGCCGTTCGCGGAGCCGGCGCTCGAGGAGCAGGAGCCGGAGGAGGTCCAGGTCGGTACACCACACTAACCCACAACTGTTAATCTTTTAAGCTGAATGTTTGTACATGTACAATATTATAAATGCGTACGTGTTGCTAGTCCTTCTTCCACATCGCGGTTATGGTTTAATTTTTTCTGTGTGGAAATAAAAGACGAGACGTCGATATACCGATATCGGTGTCTGTTGGCTGGTTAAATAACATTAATACGCGGACGTAGTCGCGACCGATATCACTAGACATCGCCCGCGCATGACTCCTTAGCACACTAGTTCTAAGGAGTCGTAAAAAAGTTATTAAAAAAAAAACAAATAACGAAACTTTGATATATGTCATAGGCAAATTGCAAATGATGAATGTAATATTTTACTGACAAGTATTGGTTTCAGATCACACAGCAGATCAAACTCAAGGTCGCGCAGGCGGTCCAAATCCAGAAACAGACATTCCAGAAGTAAATCTCGGTCCAGATCCAAACACAGAACGCCGAGTCCCAAGCACACGAACGACCAGGACGACCGACCCTCTCCCAGGGCTAGACAGAGGTCCAAGAGCTGGTCTCTTCCCAAAGATGGAGAGAAGCGGAAATCCTGGTCAAAGAGCCCAAAGACCCAGAATAACGAACACTAAAAATTGGTCTCCAGAGAGGACATATTGTATTAAATATGCCAGAGATATGTCAAAATACTAGGATTCCTTATTAATATAAGAATTTACTACCCTGTGATTTTTTATTCGGTAGACTAAAATGACAGCTGTAATTGACCAGTCAGTGTAGAACAAACTGTTGTAAGTACAGCTCATTCGAAGAAGAGTGATCTTATCTTTGACAGGACTCATGATTTATTTACGCATTTTTTTTATTATAAATTAAAAAACAAGTGTTAACGAAATAAATGAAGAAAAAAGAAAACAATTCCTTTTTACATGCAAAGAGTTGGATTGGATTTTTGTCTAGATTATCTTGCTTAATACGTATTATTTTTAAGTGTTAAAATGTAAGGGCCATTTTTTGCTTTTCGCTAACACATTCTTTTTTAAAAAGCGTTCTGTGAAATATCTTTACTCTCACTAATTTAATTCATTTTAAGCTTGTGATTTATATTTTTTCTGTTTAGTATGATGCAAAATGTGTTACCATTTACAAAAAGGCTTAAAAAACTGTAATGATTGGCAATAATTTGTAAAACTATTTATATTATTTATGGTGTAACTCTATTTTTTTTTGAGTATGTAGGTACTTAAAGGTATTCAATAATAGTCGAAAATCAAAACTTAATGGCAAGGTGTCCAGGGGGCTGATTCCGTATCTTTTTAGTGAAGTAAAGTGTACATCAAATGACGACTGTACATCAAATGATGACTGTCAAATGACGTTTTATATACTGTTTCCAGTGACAAACAGAAATACAATAGAGATAGCAAACACAAAACACGTCATTTGACAGCTATTTGATGTACACTTTACCCAGTGATCATTACTAAAAAGATACGGAGTCAGCCCCCTGGTCGTAAGTAGTGAGATATTTACTTCTCCTATGCAACTGTGCAGCTAAAGCACATGATGTGCTTTAGCTGTACAGTTGTGTACATGTATGTGTATATTTTTCTTTGTTTTTACCCCGTGCGTGAGATAATCTTGCATAATATTTACATTTCCTCGCTGTAAGATTAAAGTCACAAAACTGCTAAGTGGTCACAATTTAACACATACATAATTAATGTTGCTGCAACTAACATACCACGCCCTATATAGATACTGCTGATCAAAGTTGTCGACGCGCACAAATACCACTTGTATGGTTCATGTGAATAAAGATTATTCTGATTCTGAAAGGAAATTCAGTAACAATATGTAAACTAATCAACAAAAGATTCAATCGCAGAATATACGGTTTTGTACAAGTCTATTTTTAAGTCGCAATAAACTGGCCACCCGTGAAATTTCATTTTAGTCTACATCATTGAAAATCCAGGTTTAGTACATCTTTACTTATCATATTTTAATTTTATGAAATTAACGGATCTGTTTTGGTTTTACCAAATTAGTTTAATGTTTTCTCTCAAATTAGTTTAAATTTCAGTCTAAACTTATTTGACAGAAGAACAAAGAGTGTAAATGCAAATTCGGGATTTTATTGGATTAAAATATAATGTGGGAAACTGTAAGTGTATTCTTACATCTGTAATGTAACGGAAGTTGAACACAGGCCGAGGACGGCAAGTGTACGGTAAATGTTGTTGGCGGCGTTGTGGGCAGAGTTAAAGCAGTAGGACTTTTGGCGAAAATGTTGTTTTTTTATTCCCATAAAATACTTTCAAACCAGCTCTAAACCTAATATTATTGAGCGTGATTAATTGGGGATACTAGCGTGTCAAATCTTGTGTGCGGTTTACGGAGTTAATATTTAAAAATGTAGTAAAACGCCTGTTGTGGATTTGCCACAAAAATCCTATTGCTTCAAAATTTTGTATCATGATCTGAGTCGAAGGTTTTTTTTTTTGAGAAGCTCTTGTACACCCTGTATTTTGCAATGATTTTATGGAATATTTTTTCTAGCTAATATAAAAATATTGCAAAGTTAAGAGATTTAATAGAAGTGACAAAGTTAAAACTGGAGATGTGTGTGACGTCACTGCTTTTTACAGATCGAAAATTTTGACTGTTGAACGGAAGAATAAGTTAAGTAGTCTTCCAAATTTAATGATTTAAATAAACAACCTTTGGACAACTGATCTTTTCATAAATAAAAGTCCATAAGTTATGGATCTCGCTACATTTGTAAAAATAATAACACTATTTATTTTGTAAGGATAAACTAAGATAATAATTATTACTGGTTGTTTTATTACTTTTTCTGTAAATATTCCTACATATTAGAATAATAAGGCAACAATGAGGCGAATTTCGTTACGGTAAGAAGGTGATGCCTATAAAGATAAAAACCAATGGGGACAATACCAACCTGAGGCCGGGGCTTGAACTTTCTTACGTAACTTAACTAAACATGAAACAACATCAAAGTTATGGTGGCAGTAATAGGTACTACCTACAAATAATACATAGTATAAAGACATAATATGTACAAGTACTGATAGAACAGAACGTCATCATAGTAAGTTTGGTAGGATTCAGGCTT
>DVZK01000939.1:0-10486 GCA_018236665.1 Calephelis perditalis
GTTTTTTTAATATGGTTTGTCCCTGAGTATGTTTCTTGTGTGAGAATCTCGCAACTGAAATTTGAACAGTTATCCAAAAGAGTAAAAGTTTTGCATTCACGTTGAAGGTAGAGGACAATGGACGATCAGCATACTATGATTACATTATTGTAGACATTTCAAATCCAACATGGTTGACGTCCTGAACTGCCGTACCAAGTTATGATTTTCAAATGTAAGATTTCTCAATGAAACCAATTAAAATTTAAAATGAAGTTGATTTAAAAAAAAATATCTTTTTTACGCAAAAAGTAGAATTTTAAAAAAGTAATAAAGTAGGTGGATTTATTGTCACTTGATATCCTACATGTTTTAATTCACGTCTTCATTAAAAATATATCTTTATGTTTTGTACAACATTTTATAGATGGCGTCGTTGATTGCAACTTGTGATCTTAATCTACTTAATTTATTCCATGTTAAGTTGATATTTTCTTTAGAATTGTTCCGTTAAAAACATAATATAGTAGTAAAACTCACATGTGGTGATATGAACGTTTTTTGTTTTGACAAAAAGTGCAATAAGCAGTTTGGGTCCAACACCAGTTTCCTTATCAATTTTACTTTTTAGGTTGGTAACATTTTACATCTGGCTGAGTTAGGTTTTTTTTAAATACAGATAATATAAAACATCCAAAAAATGTACAGTTACATTTTGGGCTTCTCTTAAATTTCTTTTTCTTTCTGCAAATGTTGACTCTTTATTGTCGTTTCATGTATCTTTTGTTTCTTTAATGGTTCACGAAACCGCGCTCTCATGACCGTCGTAGGGTGGTCCTATGCTCGGGAAAATTGTAGGATTGGCAACACAGTTTCGTAAATGATGCCATAAGTGGCAGTTTGGCGCCAGGAACTCACGTTTCCACATGCACGACGCATTCCCAATTCTACCGCGTTTCATGTAGACACCAGTGTCATTGCATTGTATTCTAATGATAGTAAGGGCATCATTAAAATACATATCCTCATAGGGTCATGAGGCCTTTGGAAACGTGCGAATGAACTCTCAATTACTTTTATTGTGTGTTATGTTCTCTCCCTCGCATAGTTTAGGGTTCAAGTCTTCTATTTTATTGACACAGTCACTGTACTGGTACTGGGTAAGGTTGTCTATTATCTATTTTGTCATACCATACTACCTTATACATTTTTGGCAGAAGAGAGCTTTGCCACATTTTTTTCAGGTACGTAACAAGTATCTATTATTGTTGCCATAACCTCGGCGATTGGTTGATATTCTGCATTATCTAAGAAGTGAGCATTCAGATTCTTCGGACTCAATGTGATTTCTATTAGTTATGGTCTGGAGAAATTTGTAAGTTTAGGTCAAAAAAAAATAGGCAGCAAAGGCTGGGTAGAGCGCGTACAAAATGATTAAACTCTATCATGGTGGGCCCTAGCCTAAATCGAATAGTCCTCGTAATTATTACAAAAGTAAACGTTTATGTGATCGTGATACTCAGTATTTAGAGACCGAGATGAAGACAATCTGCCCCTCTGCCTTTATAACTTTTTCATGTTCCCGCCGAAGGATAGGGTAACCGGTAGACGTGCACAATAGGCTTCACACCCCCGTTACTGGAAAGCAACGCACCTGTAATATCTATGGTGTTTATAGGGCCACAGTTATCATTTACTATCAGGAGAGCCGTGTGCTTGTCCGCTGACTTCTCACATCGAAAAAAGGAAAAAAAAGGCAGTGAACCTGTAACTAGTTTAACACCCCGGCATTGTGATATCTTGTGATAGCGACACCTAAAAGATTTTTGTACATTGATTTGTAACGTATTTTATTTATTTGTATCTAAATTGTCAACATCTTTTTCTCCATTTTAATTCGTAGCAAGTAGCACCAAAATCCGTGTACGTATTTGTTTTGTAATTAGGCATCCTCTGACGCAGTATAGACCTGTGGTTCCACCTCCCTTTAACAACATTATGTGGTTTAGGTTCATGCCCGTATTATATGGTTCCGGAACGTTTCAAGCCTGAACATTGTTTAATCTCTAGAGACACATATATACGTGGAGCCGAAAATTTAATAACCATCACTTACAGCCATATAGGTGTTTTTTTTACTTAATATGTTTATTAAGTAAGTGTTTATAATGATTGTGATTAACATACTTGTATTTCTATTTTTCAATCGTCTCCGTGATCTGCGGCCTAGTAGTCCGGCGTCGGTTTTGACTTCTTGAGGTCCTGGGTGCGTTTCCTGGGTCGGGTAACGAAAAAAATTTAGAAAATCTTCATTTTCGATAATGTTTTTTTACTTTGTCAACCTTGTTCTGTATTTATTTTTTCTTTCTACAGAAACGAAAGATATATAGATGTTAAATGAAGTGTGATAGTATTTTTTTTGGTTTTTAAATGCTACTCCAACTTAATATTGTATTGTGTTTAGTCAGTAAATACATTTAAAAAAAGGATATGTGCCCGATTGGTGATAGGCTTGCCGCTTATCACATTAAAGAATTAGTGTCTGCGGCTAGTCGTTGTGCCTCTGCCTACCTCTTCGGGGATATGGGCGTGAAGGTACTTTTTTTACTTTTTCAACCGACTTCCTACGTAAAAAGAAGGAGTTTACGAACTTAAGCCTAATCTTATTTTTTTGCTAACAAAGGCAAGACATTTGTGTTATGTACAAATATGATATTTGAAAATATAGCCATTGGTACAGTCTACATTAAAATATTTCCCAAGAAGATGATATTATATTGTATGTGTATTTCAACTGAATTATCTAGTAATGTTGTTACGTCCCAACTCCATCACGAGGCTGGAGACAAAGCGGTCTCTGCGGGATTCGCCTATTTCCTGCCCAGACGAGAACGGAAGTCCGCTTAACCGTCTCCTGCTTTTGCCACGTTTATGCATATTAATGGCTGTGAGAAAAAGTCTCAAGTAACTGATAACATTAAACGTACATAGATTATTTATAAAAGAATTGGATGTAAAAATGTTGCTTCAAGTGTTCTTCTCGTTTTCCCAACTTTCCTACTCTTAATTCTCCATTTAGCAAAGTTTTAACCATTTTAGTTGTGAGTTCATATTAGCACATACATATATTTGAATCGAAGATATCAAGCTATTGTTTCACAAATCGAAGATTTCTAGTGGTTCTGAAAACAAATCATGAATTATGCATGTTTGTTATCTAAATAGGTAATGAATAAATTATAGGTCATATTATGTCAAATGAACATTGCATGTAATAGTTATTGATACTAAAAATAAAAAAAATGTTCAATGAACTCCCGACATAACCGTATGTAATGACGTTAAGAACCATCTCGATCAGCTAGCTTTCAAACAAAAAAATCTGCATCAAATTAGTCCATCCGTTAATAAATTGTAATGCCATAGACAGACAAACGCACGCACGTACACCCGTCAAACTTGTAGACACCCTTTGTTTTCCGTCGGGTGCTAAAAATAAATGACGAACACAAGAAAACGTTGTGAAATTGCGGAAATAACAGTATTATGAAACACAAAACAGACAGGAAAATAAAAATACGATAGTTAAATAACAGTTGTGAATTTCATACTGTGATGCTGATGTAGAATGGTCTGGAGAACAATTTCGCACGGTAGCTTATGGAGGAAGTTGGGTTTTGAAATTTCCGCTGGCTGGGACATGGCATACCGTGAAAGCAGTGAATGGTTCGAACTCCAAACTATTCGGAGTACCTATCGACTGTCGGGATTGAGAAGGAAATTGACTTTCGGAAAGCTGCCTTCGATTAAAACTTTGGATTTCTACGTTTCCTTTATCTGTTATGTGGTATTTATCTTTTGTAACTATCTTTAAGTTATAAAATTGATTTCGATATGTTCCCTGGTCACCACATAAAGCCGAAAGATGGGATTTAGCTAATTCTTTTTTGTTGTGTTGATTATTTTCAGGAGAAGGTTCAAATGAAAAAAAAAATAGGAAAGTTCAACGTCTATCGGGTCAGCTACATTATAATGAAATCTTTATAAATTCTGGATATACATCGCAAATATTACGTCGTTAGGCTACAAAATGACCACGAGCTTAATGTTCTAACTAACGATTTCAGATGTCATGAAGAAAACTACTGTAGCTAACTAACTAAAAATGGGGCTACTTGAAATCTTAGCTATGTTTTAATAATATCTATCACATAGAAAAGCAAATATCTGTTCTGTAGCAACTTCTGATCAACATAAACCCTGAATATATAATTTAAATTTTATTTCATTGTCATTTAAGTCCATATTTAATTTTATTATATTTATCGATTGATAGATAATAAAACACGTAAATAAAGTTTCGTTTTTCAAATTTTCAATTTTCGAATTTTAACTTAAGACCTGTTTTATGCTGACACAAAACTCAAAGCGTTTTGCCAGTCAAAAAATCATCCATTGTTTTCATTCGTTCATAAAAAAAAAATCACTCGCTGAACGGCTTTAAACGAAGAAAAACCTATTAACCTATATCTCACTATTTATACTCTACCGTAGTAAGTCAAGAATAGGGAAGCACACCAGTCCGTAAAGAAAAAACATCAGAACATTGCGTAATGAACTGTAAGACGGTCGTCTTTCCATGGGCGAGCTGCCACAACCCATGAATATAAAACGCGTAAATAAATAGCAGATGCGCGAAAAACTCACCCCGACGTTATCCGACAGACACTTAGCATAATAATCGCGGGGTGGTGGGGTGCCTGGCATAGTAAAAAGGGGGTTGCCTCCCTCACACTGACACGATTCTCACGCGACGCGACTTCCTTTCAATCTAATGAATGGGCAATCGTATAATGTCGCTGACGTAAGTAACTATTGTACACATCGAACCGTCTAGCGACAGCCTTGACTTTCGAGTTACGTATTCTTTATTTGCCATATAAATTACGATTTATTATTACGTCGACGCTAAACTTCCAGAATATTTGTGTAAAAAACCCAACTTGAGAGGATTTTTGTATGGCTTGTTTCGTGGGCGATTTTCAGGTTGGTATTACGTAAGAGTTATGACTTGTATAAAGTTTGAATAACGCGAATTACTTAATAAAAGTTTTCTTGTAAAAGTTTATTTTGTTTTTATGTTTTGTTTTGTTTCTGCTGTTATAAAACAAACGCGTACGAAACTTGCACAACAGACGCGTACGTAATCGGTACTGCGGATGCTCACACACAAGCGCAGAATTTACCTCAGCCAAGAGCTTCTGTGGTTCGCCTGGAACAGGCTACTTCTTTTCTGAGCTCTGTCTATTTTAGACGTCTACAGAGTGCCAAGGTTTATTACGTCTGTTTCGTAAAGCTGACGGACATCTAAAATAGTATGCGTAAAATCTGAAAATCATTGTTGAAATTAATAAACCTCCTTTAACAATTACTCTTTCCTTCTTAAAGTGTCCTTGTGGCAGTTTAGCACTGATCAGTGCATTATTTTTTATAATTTGTGATACTTTGTTTTTTTATGGTGCATATTATTATAATATATAAATTATAAGATATAATTGCGCATTAACACTCGGGCAACATAACAACTTTGAACCTATCCTAACCTATGATGTATAGGTATAGGCCACGGTACTTTATACTTTCAAGAGTAGAGACTTGTTCAGTGCCATTTCGCATTACTAGAAAAGGTATCGTCACGCGCGTATTCCCCACGATAAAGGCAGAGGCGCAACCAGCGCATTGATGACAAGCAAAAGATAAAGTCCTACAATGCAATAGGCAGCAAACCTATCGCCAACCGATCACTTTTACAATACTAGTCCTAGTGTTTTTATTACAAGACTAAAAAAACACACTAAGTTGTTCGACTCAGGAATCGATTCTGAAATTAAAAGGAATAAATAATTATCTTGTGTGTAATAGGTATATCGTTCAAATTTGTACTTCTAACTCCTTTTATTAGTTTAAGTATTAACATAGTTTTCTTTTTCATTATGTTTTAAAAAGAACGTCGTGTTAGTTACACTATTTATAACTAAAGAACGGTTAAACCGATTTGGCTGTAAATTGAAGGGGGAGATAGCTTTGAACCAGGAGACTGATATAGGATACTTTTTATCCCGTTCTGCTGCGAGAATACTAGGATAAAAAACAATTTAATGGTTTTCCCGTAGGAACAAACTGAATGGGTGTAATACAATTAGCCGGAACAGCTAATATTAAATATTTAATTTCTCTGTTACTCATGTGGTACACAATTTAGGACGACTCCCCGAGCGTTATCAGTTTTTACTATTTGTTCTATTAACATTATTTTGTTTTCATTATCAGTTTGTATTGCGTAACTACCTTTGTGTACACAAGTGTATCAATGGAAGTGATTAGAGTAAGCAATTAACACAATCGAGTGGAACATGACGCACGAATAATTTTAGAGTAACGTGATCTACTGTACAAACATGATCATTGAACTTTTTGTAAACATAGTGTAATATATTATACAACATTATTTAGATATTTCTTGTCATTTTGTTAATATAAATGTGGGGATTTTTATTTCTGATTGGTATAGGTATAATGGTTATCATCTAGTGAACACGGAGATCGAAGATGGAAGTACTATATTCTAGAAGGTACATAAACGATTATGATTATATGCAAAGAAAGTTCATCGTATAATCAGTCCTTTAAAAAAACTTTTTTCTTTGCATTTTTCGACTAGCTTTTCGCGTCTGTGGTCTAGCGGTTCAGTTGTTGGACTTTACTGCATGAGGTCCCGGGTCGTTCAACAAAAAGAAAATTGGGTTTTTCCACTTTTCTAATACAAATACGTTGCTCGGGATTGGATATGTGCCCGGTTGGCGATAGGCTTGCCACCTATCACATCTCGGGACTTAGTGTTTTCAGCTAGTCGTGGGTAACCTGGTTGTGCCTCTGCCTAACTCTTCGGGGATAAGGGCGTGAAGATACTTTTACTTACTTACTTTTTTCGCTCATAATGTAAACGGTAAATGTAATTGAGTTTCTATTGCGTCGCTATTTATTAAACAAAAACAGGGAAAACTGCAGCAAGACAATGACATAAACAAAAAATATCAAAAAGACAAGAATTTATTCAAATTATTGCAAAAAGACGTAATCAATATATGCTCGTCAATAATTAAAATTGTTTTAGTATATTTTAAAATAGACGAAATAAAATCTCAAAGATTACAATATAAAATAACTGTTTTTGCTATTTTTTTATTTATTATTTGTGTATATATAATTTATAATGTACTAAAATTTAATAGTTAAAAATAGTTCTCATCTCTGTTTCAAACTTTCACTGTCTTAAATGACCTGAGTGTGACATGAAATGTATTCTTAACATGACACGTATTCTTAAAATCCATTCAATTGCAAAATTGATTAACATTTTACTTGCGTTTTAGTTGACAACAAAACATAGATTTACATTTTAATTATCTAATATAAATGAATAGGTTAATAAAAGTTTATTACATCATATTCCAGTAGTCAACAATGATATAGAGATGTAAGTAAGAAGCTAAAAAACTGGGTCCAATGTTCAATGTCTTAACAATCAGATACATATTTGGTGTTTGTAGACGTATTGTGTTATCATTTTTTTATCATTAGAAAATCTGTCCGTTTGTTTACCTTATGCAAAATTCAGCATAGACGATTTGTTTGCAAATATCATAATAGCAGCGACATAAACTGGTAATAAGCTTTTTTAAGCTTTTACCAGATAAACGCGAGATTCGATCTGCCGTGTTAAAAAGAAACCTTAGGTTATGATTACGATCTTAAGTACATAAAGTAATACATTATGTACTACAAGTATTGAATCTGTTAATATACTTTATTCAGCGCACCCCACGGACCTGAGGCTATTCCATGGGGATTGGGGGTACATAATCAAAGCTCCCCATCGGGAGAGTGACATGTGCGCGTGACGTATCATTTGCGCTTTTGTACGCCCACTCATTACGACGGGCAGCGACCACCGGGCCGTGGACGAGGGGGTCCCGTGCAATTTTACTGCTTCTGATGTGTTTTGATGAGAATTGTTAAGGCTTTTGTTATAATTAGTGGGACAACTGATTTAATTAGGCCACGATATAATCGACTATACGATATTGCTTTGTTCTATATATTTTTAATTGGACAGCGTAATTAAAGCACGCAAACCTAATTGAATATATATTGCGCAGTCCAAATAATATTAATGTTGACATTGGTGGTAATTCTGCTGTTCACAAACTAAACTTATCTAACTACAAAAGAGATGAATCGTTTTAGACACGTCACGACACAAATTGTGATGTTTTTCATCAACATTTTCCGAGTGATAGATTAAAGGTCTGTCGAAACGGCTTGTACGGTCTTATTTGACAGCACTAAAAGTGTTTTCTCTCTTTCTGTTACTTTCGTTGAAAGAAGATAGCGTTAACTTAAAATTAGTTTATTAGGTGCGCAACAAAATTACCACCATTATATGAATTTTTTTTTACTGAGCTATGAAATTAATAAACTACGGTTAGTTTGTAATTCTATTATTTACCTGTTTTTTTTTAACTGTTTGTTTCCTATGCTTTATATGTAAAAGTTTTTTTACGTAATTACTGAAATGGAGTATCTTCTATCTGCAGCCTATGCCCACATTTTAATACGTACTTGTCATCTTCTGCAGATTAAATACGATTACAGACTGAGCTGAAGAACGAATTAAAATCATTAATTTTTGACCCCCGACAAAAAATAGGGCTTTCGTTTGTTTGTCTGCGTGCGTATGTGTGTCTGTCTGTCTACGGCATCTCAACTTGAACGGATGGATACATTTTGACGGAGATTTTTTTGTAAGAAAGCTGACGTGATAGAGATGCTACTTAGCTACTTTGCATGCAAGATTTGGCATTGGTTGTTGAACATTTTAAACTTTAGTATTATCTTTAATTTGTTCACTCCGTATTTAAGTAGTAAGTTTTCCTTACTTGGAATTAATAAAAAATGTAAATTATTAGCTTGATTGTTTGAAAGTTGCAGCGGAAAAACTCTGATTAGATATCAGTGTTTTTCCGCTGCAATTTTTTAAGCATAATAAGTAATCATAATATATTATTATCATAAGCATAATAAGTAATCACGATGTACTCGTCGGACCAGTCAAGATAAGTCATTATACCATTGTATCATTGTAGTAACATTGGCAGTGGGGTCAACGTCCGAAATCGGCGCGGGCGCGACCTTGCATCCAACCTCACCTACATACGCGTCCACTTTTGCTTTCGACAATTCGCAAAAAACACAGATCGCTCTCAACTCGACACTCGAATCTAGCAGTACAAGTGTCAGATTAACTGATGGCCGTCTCACGCCCGGTGATTTAATATGGTACATGGCCATGTTTTTGTCGGTTGTCGCTTTATTTGTGGCTATATATTGTTATAGATACGTTTCTTATTGTCTTTCTACACGCCACCTACATGCGACGAAGTTATCGCTGATCTCTACCTCCTGGTCACAGAGCTGGTGACCAGAGGTGAGTAAACCAGCTATGGAGCGGTTCAAATATCTTCATTATATCAGAAATTAATATGATGAAGAAATCTTCACCCCCACTTTCATTTTGACTGTGGCCTCTGGCTGACTGGTAGATAATGCTGTATGGCATTAAGTCATCTTTCGAACAGTATTTGTGCTTGAAAATAGTTAAATACATATCCAGATAACATAATATTTGAGTTAGAGCTGCAGCTCAAGTCATAAATTTGAAACTCACGGTTCAACTGAAATGTGTCGAACTCATGAGTATGATATGTGACCAATACCAATGATCAAGGGACCAAGAAGCTATAATGATTGGTTGACATATGGTTCGGTTCGGACGATAGTTCACTAACATTATTTTCATAGAAAAGTTGAGCTGAACTGTGAGTCTGCAGAGTCGTATGTTGTTAACGTGATTTGTATTGTAAACGATACAATTTGGGGTATCTATGTTCATTTCGATATTTCTATTATATCTAAATGTGTTAGACCGCTTCGTTGGTTGAGAATAGAATTGTTTTTCGCATAAACCATACACGTAGTTTTTGTAAATAATTCTAATGAGTAACTAAAGTTGTGATTAATTATGTAAATTAATAATTCTAAAATCCCTTAGAGGTATTTTAATATAATTACAAATAAACATACATGTATACATTTAGTAATAACATCGACAAGGCTCTGGTTCGTGGGATTCCCGCTATTCATTTAATATGTATTTCTGTGTATTAATACTGTTTACTTAAACTCAATGATTTACTTAATTTGTGGTCAGGCCAATTTCTGTTATTTGTTTAGAACAAGTAACAGAAATATTTGGTTATTATGAATTTATAATAAGGTTTACAACTAGGGTTGCCACCTTTTTATTTCCTAATAAAAGTACTTTTGGTTATTAAGGGTAAGAAAAAAAAGTACAGAGTGTTAGAATAAAGTACACTCTTATCATATT
>DVZK01000940.1:0-10481 GCA_018236665.1 Calephelis perditalis
TGATCCCTTAAGAGTTGACTATTTAAATAGATATAAAAGTAACATATTAAATTTTATTGAAATCAAACTCTCTAAGTTTAATTTCTTAAAGCGTAACATACAGATAGACTTTCAGATATATAATATATGTTTGTGTAACAGTCACATACTTAGGTATATATTTTCGATCTTGTTTCGTGGACCTTTTATGGTACAAGACCGATACGTCGAGATATAAAAAGTTCGAGTTTGCGCGTTCCATATCCTTTATGAAATTATAACGTTTAAGTACGTGTCAAACAAACTTTCTGTGAATAAAATCGCTACATAATTACCAATACTTTGGCCAGCTTAAATATATTTCAGTTGAAAATCTGAGGATAAGTTTCTAGCATCTGCACGTAGCCTTATTGCAAACGTTACTTTTTATGTAACGACGGCTATTCAACTAAATTGACATCAATATGAGTGAAGTTCGCTTTGAAACTGCTTAGGAAAGCCACCCAAGTCCCGATAGACTCAAAAGTTCTTTTTAAACACCATTAATTCCTAAAATTGTCTATTATTTGAACGGTTACGACCGTCGCGTGGAGGTTACGATAGCGACGTGGAAACGAGGTCCAAACTTAATGATTTTTTTTCATTATGTTTATGTTGTACATAACAGAAATTTCACAAGATTCGAAACAGCATGACTATGGTTAGGAAAATCGTTAAACTCGTTAAACCGCGGATTATGTTTTACCCCCTTATAAAAAAAAAAACATTTATCAGATTCAGATTCATTTGCTTTGAGTAATTGAAATTTTACCTTTAATGCATGTAATATAACATACCAAAACATTGTTTATCCATAAATCGATATATTTATTTCTCTTTGTAATATGCATATTTTTTAAACTATTTATATGCAATATTGTAATCTAAAAATCTTTAGTTGGTGGTTCAGTTAGTTGGTTTACCTATTTCTTGCGAATTTCTCTTTTCTAGTTAAGCTGTAATTCGAGACACTTTTGGACCGTATTTTCTATATTCTCTAATTTAAAATAAAAAGTAGTGACAATCATTTTCGTTCCTTTTTCTTAAACGCGTTATTAGAAACACAAATCTGAAGGTTTTCATGTTTTCTCAATAAATCTTTAAACTTATCAAGTCTTAACTCAAATTAACTTTCAACAAAATGCCCTTAAGCATAATTACACCCAAATTTATTGACTGTCTCAGTTGCTTCTTAAAAAACACCGCCTAAAAAAGTATCATCAATTTGAAAGCGTTGACTGGCATTAACATTTTGTCTTGTGACTTATTTGAGTGTAGAACTACCCTAAATTAGGGTTCTTTTTGTCCCCACTTTATTAATATTCATTTAAGTTCAGAAGATGTTTTGTTGAGATTAAGTTTTTCAAGTCCCCATTGTGTCGGGAGGAGTTCTATTTTTGGGGATACTTGAACTATTCATCATAGAAAAGTTTTGTTTTGTTGAGTGTGAAATATTGTTCGTTATTAATTATTCGCGTTATAATAAGCTTCAGACTAAATATTTGACGAACTTGAAAGCAGATGTGGGGTAATATTTTTTGTGGGGTAAAATATGTACGTACTACTAATTGGACTACAATTTTAAACTTCCTATATTTTGACCGCCTCTTTGGTCAATAGGTTAGCGTACCTACGTACGTAACATATTTTACGATTTTTATTTTTCTTCTATTAACTACAGTGTACCTTCCACACCAGCATCAAACTAAATCTATCAATTATTTATTTATTACATTACAGGTACTTTATGTCTACATTTGTAAGTTATGTTAAAAATAGCGAATTATTATAAAATGAAAAAACAAATATTGTGTATACATATTATATTCGTATCTTGTATTATCTGTACCCATACAATAAAGACGTTCCACAAAAATACTAATAAATTGCTAGGTAAATAAAATAGCACCCGAATGTGCAAAACTCTACAAACAAAAAAATATGAGTTTTGTGTTAATACCAATATACAATATTAAAAAATCATGTTTAAAAATGTTCGCCTCTGTAGTCTAGCGGTCCAGGTGTTGAATTAGCCTTCATGAGGTCCCGGGTTCGATTCCCGGGTCGAGCAACAAATAGAAAATTAGATTTTTTTTCAATTGTCTAATAAAAAAAATGTTGCTTGGGATTGGATATGTGCCCGGTTGGCGTTAGGCTTGCTACCTATCATATTGTGAGACTTAGTCTTGGCTAGTCGTGGGTGATTTGGTTGTGCCTCTGCCTACCCTTTAGGGATGTGGGCGTGAAGATACTTTTATAATAAGTGTCATAGTCCAGTCGGGAGGGAATGGTAGCTGGTAGACTTGCACAATAGGCCTAGCATCCCGGCCACATAACGCACCTGTAACAATACACATACCTATAACATCTATGATGTCTATAAACTGCGGTTATTTCTTACTATCGGGAGAGTTGTGTATTTGTTTGCTGAAATCTTACTTTAAAACAAAAACTTGGTTTACAAAAACATTATTTTAGTTTTTAAACAAAAAAGATACTATATTTAAGTTCGATTTGAAGTTTTAAATATAGAAAGCAATTAAACAATCAACTGTCATTGCTTCCAACTATTTAAAGAAATAAGAAAATATCTTCAGAATTCACTGACAAAAAATGTTCATGCCAACTTGACAAATGTATCTCCCCACTGACAGAGTGACAGGGACATTGATTCTTCGACATTTTAATTTCGGGTCAAACGGCCCCTAAATGCAGTATTTTTGTCGGAAACAAGAAATGCTCGTTCCATGTCAAAATGTAAGGAATTTGTAAGGAGATAACAAAGTGACAGATCTTTATTCTAATTTGACTTGCGTTAATAGGATTTTGTTTCGTTTCTCTCAAACAATCTTTGATTAGGCTTTAAATGAGGCTTACGCAATTCTTTAATTCAGTACTTTGTATTCTTCACTTTTGTGATTTTTATTTCTTAATTATTCAATCCACGGGTTCACTGGTGCTTTTGTTTACCTGACGCCAAAATGTCAGTGGTCATCATTATTATGGTTCTGTTTGGAAAATGGGTGATCTTATGACTCAAAGATTTAAAATAGATATCAGGCCCACCATTTATATGTTTGATATCTTACCATCAGAATGAATAATTTCTAGCTAATGAACAAAAAATACCTAGCATTTAAATTCATTCTTTCCAAACAAAAGTTTTGAGAATTCAAAAAAGGCTGAATTTAAGAAAAACTGTCACTACTAATTTATACATTGGGGTCAAATACCTTCTTGGTATATATATAAAAGTTCCAAGTTTCAGACCTTACGAGTTTTAAGGATCATCAATAAGTAGCAAAGTGGGGTTGTTAGATATGAACAATATTTAAAGTATAAGAGCAACGAACATGAAACTTTATACTTTTAATACTTTATTCTTTTCGATGCCTAACGCTTTGAAGAAAGGTTTTAGTGGCAGGGCAGTCGCGTGCCCCTCTATTATATACGAGTAACATATTATACTATAAAACAAGTGATTGTAGAAAAGGTAGAAGGGATGAAAGGTAAATAGTGGAAGACACAGGAACAATAACATCCAGCCACAAGAAGAAAAACATATCATGTCATGATGTTACAAAAACCACACGTTTTTAAAGAAAGAAAACATTAGACAGGGTTCGAACCAGTATTCTTCATCTCTTACTAGATTAGTGAAAAGTGTTAAAATTAAAATATCTCGAATTGTAAATAGTTTACTATAAGTATAAACAGAGTATTTTGTTTTGCACCTTGTGGTTAAGTTGTTCTCTTAACTGGTTTCCAGGTTTCAAGGCCAGCGAGTCTAATCTGTTAATCCTATTAAACAACGAACTACATAAGTTATGCCCTAGCAACAAAACCCTGTTATTATGATAATGTGAATGCGTCTTTGTTTTTTTATTACCTTCTGAACTTAACACGTTGCAAATGAGATTTAGTTACTTTAGGGTTATCTTTCTTACTACAAAGACTAGTTTAGTGTAATTTCTAAAATAGGGTACCGCTTGGATAAACAAAAGTTTTTTGTGGGAAAGAATAAAATATATATAAAAAAATGGCCGACCCAGCAAACTTTTGTATAGCTTCACATTTACAGCTATTATATAATATTTGATGCTTTGATAGTAGCGCAGTCTGCCGGATCCAATGTAAAACTTTCAAAAATCAACGATCGCTTACAAATAAAAAAAATCTTTCTAGTGGACTAAATTGTGAATCAAAACCATTCTCGAATCCACTCCAACACACACAAAGAATTCTTCAAAATCGCTCCAGTCGTCTAGGAGAAGTTTAAAATTTGCGTTTACAGTCAAAGACTGGCTGGAAAGCCTCTTATACAATTTTATCAGCACCAAACTGGAACACAGCAATGAAAAGCATTAACATGTGTAGAAAAATTCGAGTGAGTTACTGGACTTTACCAATTTTTCATGACCGGGAGGGTCCTTCCCTCACTCCCTCCCATTAAGCTTGACTGATTGTAACTAGTCGGTGAGCAAATCCTAAATACAATAGTATCCTTAGGGTAATAAATCCCAAGCAATATAAATATGCTAATATTTTCGTAGAGTCGCTATATATTTTCCGTGTGTTGGTCCAAGTCCTCTATGTAGAGAAGAGAGGCTGGTGGTCTTTCCATCTACCGCTCTGTCAAGCAGCTCAAAGAAGCATGCATAGATGAAATAGGTCATTACCGACAATTCATTTCGTAGTAAAGTGCTGTGTTGCAACTTGCCTGGTCTAATGCTGTTCCTATTCTTACCACCATAAAGACACCATGTTCCGGTCTGCAGGTTAGGGTAGGGGGTAGACTTGTTCAAAAGACTTAACTTTCTGGCTTCACGACAGTACAGCAGCATTTATTACATCGATTGTGCCTTTAGGACACTGCTGTATCTTATCAGATGACATGGATCATGCTTGTTCGCTGACCTCTTAAAAAAATAACTTTTACATATTTCTATATTAACTTAAAGTCATTTTGCTCACCCGCGGGTATCCGTTATGCCAGCGTGCTAAGAAGTAGTCTGCCCTCCAAGATTAAATTACTTCATTATAATTCCAATAATTTAAAATTCATAATTTACACAATGTTTTGCCAAAAAAATATTAAAACCTACCTTAAAAATACCATATAACTAACAAATAATTATTCAAATAAACCACCCCGAAGCATTCCTGGTGCAAAAGTACCCATGACACTAGCGGCATTACCACGTTGGATGGCCAGCGCGAGTCTTTGCACCAAGAATGAGCCGGAGCGGGTGTCATGCCCGTTATCTCGGAGCCTGTGCCCTAATTCGTAAATGAAGCACTTAGCTTCATGGCACATTGTTCCCATTGTCTCTACTGCAATAGGAATAAACAAATAGGTATTTTTCAGAGCTGCATATTTTGGATATATAAATTAATAAATATCACTCAAATGAAATGAAATTTATGAATGATGAATGCAAGTTATATAAATTGCAAGCATTGCAAAAAGCAAGGTTTTTGGCGCTATCGTGAATGAAGATTGTCGTAATTTTTTCATAATTATTGAATTTCGTGTTTATATTGAGTTAAATTGGTCAGTTTAGGTGGTAATTAAATTAATTTTGTTCAATGAAAGTAAACAAATGAAATAATCACGAAAAAATTAGTATATCTTCTATTTCCTCGCTGCCGTCAAATCTCACTAGATGAGCTTGAGTAACGAAGTCACCGCTTTCCTCAAGACCCTGACCTGACATGACTTTGTACATAGTGACTAATGACTGTATGAAAATTAACTAACTTGACATTGGCTAAATAAATCTTGAAAAACGATCGAAAGCCATATTTATAAAAGAAGAAGAGGAAGCAAGCAAATTATATGCAAACAATTAGTATATTATATTAGTCAACTATCAATACATATTGTGTAACGCAAATAAACACCCAGACTCAGAAATAAAGAATTTATCTTAATCTTTCTGTATCCATTGTGCAATGTAAAATTAACCGAATGACAAATGCTCTAATTGTTGATCCACAATCAAGTTTATTTAGTCTTTCGGGTTTTAGGATTCGGTTCCCGACGGCGCAGACCGTTTCGTGATGAACATTTGGATGTCTGGTTTTCTGGGTCTGGGTGGGTTAAATTTATTCTAAAATCTATATAAGTATTTCTATGTATGTGCTGTTGACTACCATCTATAACGCAAGCGTATAATTTGCTTACTTTGGGTTTAGATTGATTTGCGTAATTCGTTCAGGGATATTTGTTTTTTTTTTAATTTTTACATGTTATTCGAAGAAGTGCAAAACGTTATTCTTTTTTGCGGTGAGCACCCAAAAGAATGTTAATGCAACCTATAACGTTACGGTGTACGAGTACCTATTATGTTTCCTGTCAGACTTTCCGTACGATGAGCTCATTTATGGTATTTGGTGATTTTGTTCGTTATCTGAGTTGTCGAGTTGTACATTGAGCGTTATTGACAATGGCGTTGTGTTTTTTATGATGTCATTATGTTTTTTGTTCATGATGTTCTTCGTTGTCCAAGTCTTTTGTGGGATAGGCAGACAGAAGGAAGTGCCAACCGACACGATCCCTAACAAACTGGCTAGATTCCTCCATAGTAATTACTCTTTTTTTATACAAACACGACGGTTTCTGATCCTCTTGACACCATTCTCTTGATTTGAAGAATCTTGTAGAAGATTACTTACTACCTTCTGCTTTAGATGGGAGTATCACAACTGGTGGTCAAATCGCTGATTACAATATAGCCGTCATAGAACTAACACCTAGACACAGTAACAGGGTCAATCTTTATCTCTATCACATTGTGCCTTGTACCCCTCATAGGATATGAGTTAGGCTGGCGTTTCACTGGTCAAAGATCTTTGTCCCGTATCTGTGTCCAAGTTTTGGTCAAATTTTATTGACCTATGCCCATTTACATTTACTATCAGTTTTACCAGGGTTGCCGTTTTGCCTTATTTAGTGCTGGCGTTTTTAAAAGCTATTTAGCAAATAAATTATTCCACTGATCACATTGCATTTTTTATTGGCAAAATGTTAGCGTCGAAAAAAACGTTTACTGAAATATATCTGTAAATAGATAATTACGTTATTATTGTCGTAAGTAATTTTAATTTGGCAATTTAGTTTCTGGCTATTAGTCAAGTTTAACTTTCCATCAAGTTAGACGATTTATTAAAATTATAATCTATTCAAAGTTAGTCATAAGTCTTGGGTAAGTGGTAAAGTCTCTTGGGTAAAGCGGTGGCCTCCTTACTAAAACTCATTTAGTGAGATTTGGTATTTTGTCTAGATGTGAGTAAAGCATTAAAGAGCCGATTGAAATGAATTTAGATAATATAATATTTTAGAGAGAGCTGCAGCTTAATTTAAAAACACGCAGCTCACACATAAATTGAAATGTTTCGAACTGATGACCAGGTATTGTCTGTAGCCAATGAGTAAAAGAGTTGTAGCGTTGGCTGACATTACGTTCGGTACGAGCGACAGTTCATGAACATGATGATGTCTGTAGATAAATTGACCTGAACTGTGAGCCAACCCGCAGCACTTCCGGTTCATCTTCGTGACTCATGAGCTGGTCTACGGTTAACGCGTCTTGTCAGTTGAGGTACCCATGTCTATTTTCGTCCTGATATAATTATTTGGAACAATTCAACTACGCAGGTAGAGCGGTGGGTAATTGCTTGTTTTTGTTACAATTATGTTTTTTCTATAGATTTTGGCGTTTACATAAAACTAATAGACAAATTGTCGACAAAGATAATTCATCTTTGTGATGTAAAGTCGTTATTACTTATTTTGTTGAACCTGGGTATGTCAGCTCCCACTTATCCGATTACATTGACGCCAAAATGTCAGTTTTCACTATCATGTTACAGTTAGGAATTAGTGGAATAGGTAAAGTCACGAAAAAGTCTTAAGAGTGTGAAGTTTCACTCTATATCACATTTGATGACTTTTTCACAGTTTCAGCCATATGGTCTCGCCTAAGCAACATTTTACAAGAACATGTTTTTTTTGAATTTCTACTGAATATAGCTTATTAATGTATTAAACAATAAAATAGTATATCTCTGAAGCGATAAGATCGCGCCTTTGCGCACCGAGTTAGTAGCAGTTAGTGTGTGAGTTAGTATTATTTTGTAAATTTTAGGTCATAATAGTATTCATTCATTCATTCATAGTATTTTAAGTAATCGAGTATGGTAAGGTAAGGTATGGTAAAAAAATATTTTTACCTTAATATAAATTTTGAAAAGCTATATTAAGTAGATTAATAGTCACCAATTCGAATTTTTGTGGGGTTAACAAACTATAGCTTATCAGCATCCATGTGACCTATAGCAGGGCTATAGTGACGGCTGACATGCTACAAGGGAAATAAATGTCTAAACTCCGTTAAACCATTGGAGCTGTTAAAAGAAACGATGGCTGGATGTCAATAAATGTGTCAATAAACTCACAAATCACAATTAGAGATGCAGGAGGTCGTACGGTTTGAAGAAGTAAGCAACAGTTAGCATAAACAATGGAATCTATATATAAATACGTGACGCCAAAACTTTGGACCCCTTTTTACGAAAATTGCGACGTAGGAGGATAAAATTTTGCACACTTATAGTTTATGTGTAGGAGAAGTGCAGAACGCTAATATTTTTCAATAATTATGCTGAGTACATTAAATCAATAAATAAAACATTACTCACAATAAATAAGCATTTGACACACACAAACAAATACATTGATGATAACGATAAAAGATCACAGATGGCGCACTAAAAAGTTTGGAAACAAAGTAATTGGTCTTTAGAAATGAAGATGGCGTCCTTACCAACCTTTAATATCTTTAAAATGTATTATGGCCGAATTCCGACCAACGCGGCCACTAGTATCAATAAAATTGTCATAAATTGGAATAAAAATTAGTCATTTGGTCAAAGCATTGCTTCTGATAACATGAAGCTGAGCTCATTCACCCACTCATGTACCCTTTGATGACTACAGTATCAATATGGACGACACATGAAGGCACCATAATCATAATGGCTGACGGTATTTAGTCGCTGGCGGTCTGGTTTTTATAGCATCTCGAACTTTAAGGTTAAATCAGCTTTGCTGAAAACTTGAAACCTTTTCATTTGCTTGGTGCCTCGACTTAAAATGCTGGCTGATATTACCCAGTTTACGCAATGGATGTCAAAACCCTGAATGTTCAAATTTGAAAATTGAAGAACTGGCCTTGTATCAATTTACCATACAGATCAGAAAAGGATTTGCATATGGCTATCCTCGCAGTGCAAATACGAGTATGTAAAATATTTCCACGGCATCTCAAACATTTGGGAAACGCAATTACTCCAAAACTGCACTACGACAGACTTCCTTTTGCACCCTACCTTACGTTAGGAATATTTAGGACGTCTTTTAGATAAAACTTATCTAATGCACAAATATGTCTCGGATACAGTCCCCACGTTTTGCAAAAGTACAATAGTTTTGGTAGAACTTTCAATGTAAACAGATACCTTAGTGGACAACTTCAAGTCATAATCGTAAAAATCGGAAAACATACCTTGCAAACTATTACTCTGTCTCGTCTGTGGTGTAGCCGTCCTATGTTAAACTTATCTTCAAGAGGTCCCACATTCTGTCCCTGGGTCTAGTAACAAAAAGGAAAAATCTATTTTCAGTTTTTTCTAAAAAAAGTAAAGTATTATTGGAAATTCAATATTAGATACTGAAGCTCTTCAGGCTAATCTGTTCTAAAGTAAATATCATCTGCATAGTAGTTTCGTAATGTAAACGACTTTTTAGTACAGATTTTAAAATGGCTAAATTAAAGATGGCTCCACACGCCCCAGGGTGCCCTTGCTAAGATTTCCATAACGACTGTCTCAAAACATAATGCAAACTAGGGTGACGCAAGCATATAACCTTGCTTAATATCACCACTTTTGCTGCTTTTATATTAATGAGATGACAAATAGTTTTTTAGATATCCATACTAAAATTAACTGCAAAAACCAAAACTGACTGCGATTTCACTAAGTAAATCATCTACGTACACGAAAATTAAATATTGTCCTTCACTTACCTGGGACTCTTACATCCAAATTTGGTGGTAATGAGACCACCTCAGAAGCACTCTCAAAAAAATAAAATGTTCTAAATTGAATTGAAAGTATATTATAATGCCAAAGATTTTCTTGTAGAAAATAATTTATTGCAAAATAATTGTAATAATTATTACCCAAATATAATTAAAGTTATGGTTGCCGAGGAGTTCGTTCCGCCGTTTCTTCTCCCGTGTGAGTAGGTTAGGAAACGGTGGTAGTACAAGGCAGATAGGTTAAAGTCCTGGTGGCCGAGGAGTTTGTTTCGCCGTTTCTTCACCTGACTGACTAGGTTTAGAAAAGGTTTACGGTAGATCGGATTAAGTTTAGTTATAATTTAAAAATATTGGGTA
>DVZK01000941.1:0-10481 GCA_018236665.1 Calephelis perditalis
GGATACTTCCCGTAGGGGAAGGGAATGATGGGACTATTGCGTTTTCTGATTAAATTTATTCGTTGTTTGAATTATAATATATGCTTTATTACAGCTTGTCCCGTATTTTTTTCATGTCTTAAGTTTTATACTTAAAAAATTAAAGACACAACAATGTTACTTATAATGTGAACTTAGAAACCGGATTCTAGAAAAAACGTTTTAAAATTTTCGTCGCTTTACATATCTTCACACCTAGGGAGCTCCAGAGCAGGCAGTGAATATCATATGCTAAGTGAACGAAATTTCCCAGGTCGGCTAGTATTTCTTAATAATATAGATTAATCAATAACTCCCATTATTTTTTATTATTACCAGCTATTCGAATTCCATTTCGTAGGTTTTAACTATTAATTCTGCGATAGCCTTAGTGCTCGCTACAGTCTAGGTCCGCGACGAAGATTAGGATAGCTGGTAAACTTGCACACGTGGCCTAAGATCGATACCGACGCACCAGTAACAGCAATTGTGGATGCCTTTAATCATCAGGTTAGCCACTAGCTTGCTTGCTATCTTATACTCATTCGTGGTGCCAAGGTTGTGACAAGGTTTCCCCGTGTTGGTCCGGGCTCCTTTGCGGAATAGACCATCAGCGTTCTTGCCAGGCAACTTGTTAAAGGCGAGAATAGGATTACCGTCACTAACACCGTGACATCTGACTACGTGGTAGAGTTTCGCAACGACCCGCCCTGATTGGTAACACGGCCTTATCTATTCCTGCCGCTATAACGTCTGTACTTGCAGTTGACATGCTCCAGTTCGGAGGGTAAGATAGCCGGTAAACTTACTTTTGCACGAGGCCTTATATCTCGGGTTCAGGTTGCAGCGCACCATTACCACTTTTAGTGTCTCTAGGCGGGGACGTGAATTCAGGAAATCTGTCTGCTTGTTTGCCTTCTAATATTAAAAAAAAGTTTATGTTAAACGAAGAGAGAATATTGACTCATATGATCTATACTTGTTATCGTCGGCACTTGGTGGAATTCCATTGAATACACACTTTTTTTGAGGTAAGCCCTTGTACTTTTCCACTATAGACTTTATTTAACACTTCATATTATGCTATAGCCAACCGGTTTCACTTTATACAGCACCATTAGGGCTTCAAACTAAAGATAAAAAGTCCGTTTTAATTTAACGTTCAGTATGTATTTTTTTATGTTATAGGAGGGCAAACAAGCAGACGGATTTCCTGATGGTAAGAAATTCACGCTGCCTAGAGACACCAAAGATAGTAATGGTGCGTTGCCTACCTGAAGTCAGGATGTTAGGCCTCGAGCAAAAGTAAGTTTACCGGCTACCTTACCCTCCGAACCGGAACACATCATGACGTTATGGCGGCAGGAATAGGTAAGGCGGCTATTCATTAAATTTAAAATACAATTAATAATTCATTAAAATAAATAATTTAATTCAATTAGATACGTAAAAATCAAATAACTATGTCAATTCCAATAAGCATGTCAATTCCAGTAAATTTATACAATAAACCATTTGCAAATTCATTTGTCAATTTATAATTGTTACTAGGTATATATTCTATGTGAAATTAATTCTTTTGCATTGATAATATGAGCATAAATAATATGAGCGAGATAGCCAGAGTATTTTGTTTCATATTTGAATATTTAAGCTACACACTAAAAAAGACTAACATGACAGAACGAAACTGTCAGTAAACACATTCAGTATATTTCAACATACCAACAGCAAAGAGAAGTTCGTCACTATTGAGGTCGTGGTCCAGGGAAGCTATAGGCACTGTCAGTTTCTTGGGCGGGTCGTTCCGATTCGTTTCAGGCTTCGTACCACTTGCTTCTGAGGACGAATTATTCCTGCAATAAAATATTTTTTATCAGACTTGGTGGTAAAATCCTGCAACGGCTCACACGTTTTGCTTCTATAACGTTAGTGCTTATCAGCATCACGTTCCGTTTTGAATAAAGATACGCCACAGGCTTGCCATTTTGGCAAAAAAATTGCAGCGAACCATTCATCATTATCGTCTGATATCTAAAGGCGGCGTGTGCTTATAATCAGGAAATCTCTTCTTTATTTTTCAATAATCTAAAAACCAGACATAAGGCTTCTTACAAATAAGTGACAAATTAACATTATTTAATATTTAACTGCTTTCGAGTTTATGATTTTTTATTATTATCTATGTATAATTAAAAAAAAGAATATTACGTTTTTATAAAGACATACTCAAGATTTATTCCAAAGATTTTCCTCATGTTAGTCCATGCCCTTTTGCAGAATAAACCATCTGCTTTCCTGCCAGGCAGCTCGTAAAAGGCAAGCATAGACTAAATACCGTGACATCTGACTAGGTGGTGGATTGGTACCCACCGCCTTACCAATTCCTGCCGCCATAACGTCCGTGCTCGCCGTTGACTTGTTTCGGTTCGGGGGCAAGGTAGCCGGTAAACTTACTTTTGTTCGAGGCCCAACATCCCGGATTCAGGTTGGCAACGCATTACCTTTGGTGTCTCAAGAAATCCGTCTGTTTCATTGCCTCGCAATATCATAAAAAAAGACTTCTTTAAAACGCGTATTATGATTTCACCTAGTCCTAGGTCGGTCGGGCGGCGGCGCAAGTGTGACGGCGTGCGGAGGCCTAGCACTCCGGCAGACGTCACACCGGGAGCCCCACGCATTGTACGCGAACCAACATTCGCTGCACTGCCACATTCTCGCCGCGCTCGCACCGCGACTGAAATCCCCAGTTTATTTGGTCAGCATATTTAGTTACTACATTATTAATTTATATACATTAAAGAAAGACGTGTTAGTTACACTATTTATCAACTCAAGAACGGTTAAACCGATTTTGCTAAAAATAGATAGGGAGGTAGCTCAGAACCACGAGACGGACATAGGATACTTCATATATCCCGTTTTAATACGAAGAAACAACGAAAAAGAACATTTTAATTTTTCCTATATAAACCGAACGGGTGGAACGAAGTTCGGCGGAACAGCTAGTATTTAAATAAAATAACTAATCGACATATGATCAGTATCGTTACGCAGTTATAATTATTATCAGAGGTGTCTGAATGAAGATACCCACCTACCTACCTAACTACCGACCTACTTACCTAGTAGCATGAAATATTTATGTAGTAAAGAGTTTTAATCATAAAACCCGACATCTACCTACCTACCCTTCTACAAAACCTACCATGAATTTGGTTATGCCTCACGTTTAAGTGCGAGAACATAAGAGTCCACTTTACTACTTCAGCATCTTAGATCTTAGCTTGTCTATGTACATACTATCTAGTTCATGGTCATACATCCCATCAACTATAACATCACAGCTTTGCCCGCGAACTTGGTCCATGTGGATTTTAACAGAAAAGTAATTTAGTTACTTCAGAATTTTTCTAAAAGAAATAAAAATAATAAGTGTAGCCTGAGTTACCCTTTATTACAGTAAATACCTGCAAACAAAAGTCCCGTCAACATCGGTCCAGACTCTTAAGCAGAAAAAACAGACAAAAAATATTATTTTGCTATATGTGCCATATATGCATATTGCATGTAGCAAAAAGCGAATATTACACACACATCCAGTTTTATTTATTTGTATAAATAAAGATGTACAGATTTCAAGAACATTAATGAAAATATGTACAATGTATGACGCATGTATTATAGCTCACCTAAATTTCAGTATTTTTTACTCTGAATTTTACCCTACATGACACTTTTGAACACATTTTACAACTTCTTTGTCATTAATGATACAAATATTATATTTCAAATGTGCATAAAAAAAAGCTTTATATCTTCCCGTGTTAGTTATTATCTAAAATTTCAATTGACAAAAATATAAAAAACAACTTACGGAGTTTGTTGCTGGATTGAAGGCACTTTGGTTGACTCTCGAGGATTATGGGAAACTTTTCCCATCGATGGCAGCATATTATACACTTTCCCACTATCTTTACTCGTAGTTATATGAGAAGTCCTCAAATTACTCTCACCTACTGGTGATATACAGTTTTCAGCACCTAGCAGTTCATCAATCCTAGCATAATCATCATCACCAATGTCATTCGCATATAAAGCCTCATTCTGTGAGTTACTCATCACTGTTTTCGTATCCTGCACCGATACATAAGAATACCTCGTACCGTTATTATTGACTTGCAACTGCAAATTTAAATCCTTATACTTTCCCTTATTCGGCAAAGCATATATAACTCCTTCAGCATTGGTATCCCAACTGCATTCTTTATCAATCAACTCTATTGATTCTTCTGTTTTTTTATCAGAATTTGCTTCTGACTTCACTAAGGAACTGCAATAACTTGCTAAAGATTTCTGATAGTCATTCAAACTCCTCCTACTTGAAATGACTTTGCCAATAGGACGATTCTCACTGTTCTGCTCAGAGAATGATCTTCTATATGTAGGCCGCGTTTCTGGTGAGTTCTGTGCGCTGAATGACCTTTGAAATGCCCCTCCAGAAATGCTCCCAGTTTGAGGCCAATCTGGCACCGTTATCATAACACCACCAGAAGAAGGTAATGAAGTAGCACCATCTCTCCCACTTAAGGTCTCATGTCTCCCTAAAGTGGTAACACTAAGGCCTCGTGTATTCGAGATTCTCGACAACGGCGAGATTCTAGGAGACAAACACGCTTCACAGTGTGTCCGAATTCCAGAATTTTCCAGAGTACACTTACTGCATGCCCATTTCTTTAAATGCAACGCTCTGCTTTGTTCTCTTTGATATTCCTTAACGTAATTCAACTCCCAATTCGATTTACTTTCATTTTCTTTCTTAGGCCTTCTTGTAACAGTATGAAGACTTCTTAGGAATGATTCTCTTGGATTATATGTGGATGTGCCATATCTTTCTGATACCATAAGGCTTGTGGGTCTGTTTATTGTTCTTCTAGGCTCCTCAACATTCCACCATTTCTGTTGGGAGTTAATGACTGAACCATGGGATAGGGAGCGAGTTACTCCATGTGCGTGATCCGTAATTTGTGTTGGAGACAATCGCAGCGACTGCAAGTCTAAATTCAACCGACGGTCACCAGACAAACTCGAAGAAGGTTTGTATGACGGCACAGCTAGTGTGTTAGATCTTATCATACTGTTATCTGTAAAATACAAGTAATATTTGAATGTTATTACCAATATAAACGAAAAAGTTTTCGGGGAATTTCAATGTATACGTTTATTACTCAAAAACTCTTCAACAGAATTTAGCACCGACGGTTACAAAATTTGGCACGTGCATTATAACCCATAAAAGGAGAGGCAGCTCTTTTATGCACACGGGTATGGATAAAATCAAAATGCGAGTGAAGCTGTAAGGACTTACCCTTATCAGATTTGTCTTTCTCCGTCATCCCTGAAGCCTGATCCTCGTCATCGGACAATCTGAAATAAAATTAATATATTGAGCCTATTTCGTACCCATTTTCTAATCTACACATATTATGTTATGTCTTCACATCACATAGCTCTTAAGGAAAAGCATTAAGTCTACGCTTTATGACCACCTCTATCCAAGTGGTAGATATCTATGTTAACTAGTGATACCTGTCAGCATGTTGTCAGCTCATTATTTTCGTATTTTTGAAAACTTTAAATTTATTTCATATAATACCTCCTCTGAATCCATCACCGTCCCGAAATAGAATCGTCAAAATAAAAATAGTGACTAGCACAAACAAGGTATTATAAATCAAAGAAAAATTACCAAAATATATGAAAAAATACGAAAAAATGTGTTACAGTTATTGCTTACTATATTAAGCAGAAATAACGGAAAAAACTCTCCATTACGTGTAAGTTTAGCGCATTTTCAGATGGACCTCTCTCAACTAAGAACTAAGTCAATAAAAAAAATGAAAGCTGATGAAATACCTGTAAACGGGTGCATGAGGGGCAAGCGCGTCGCAAGCCGCGCAGCGCCAAGAGGCGGAGACGTTGCGAAGTCCGCACGCACAGCGCCAAGCGCGGCTCGCCAGCGGGGCCGACCCCACGCACGACCATCCGCTGTAACAACACACAAATCAGAAATTAGAATAATATATAACTAATAAAAACCTTTGCCATTTTAAAATCAAATACTAGAATTGATCATTCTAAAAGTTAGGAACATATGTACACTTAAAATATTAACCAATGATGCTATTGCAATACACATTGCAATATATAAATTCGCTTTCAGATATACAAAATATACAGTGTAATAATTTTATATCCAGACCCTAAAATAAATGTATTAGGCAAATATGTTTACCAAAAAATGTCAAACAAAGAGGCCAATGACAATGGAAAATGAAACATAATTGTGTTATACAATAGAATATTAGGCAATTATTAAAGATTGGTATAATCAAGATATCTAGTTGATTATACATTAATTTCTAAATCTGTTTTTATAGTTATATGAAATTAATTATTAGAATACAAATCTTGAAATTTTTGATTTTGCAGAATATATATTTAGAAAAGATTTTGCAACATTTGAACAAAAAAATTATATGAAAAATAATAGGATATGTAAATCTAAGCAGAGAAAAGCGGGAGACGTATGATGCCTTTTGTCAAACAATGAGAAGATGGGTTGGCTAATTATTTATTTAATAATATATCTCTGTAAACAGTTTTTTAGTGATTAAAATAAAAGTCTAACATAATAACACTACTGTTATTATTTTTCTTTTGTAAGTACTTCATTTAAAGAAACGTTATACTTGCTATGGCATGGATTATGGGTTTGAATTGCTCAGAAGCAGGTAGATTTCCTGATAGTACTAAATGAATGTACCTACACCAAAGATAGTAATGATGCATGTCACATCAATTCAATCACTCAATGTGTTAATAATAAATAACAGTTTTCTCTAACATGCTACTTGACAAGTAAGCATTTGGCCTACTTTCCTCAAAGATTGGGACATTATATTTATATTTTACAAAGAATGAAATAAAAATTCATAATATAGATAATAGAGTTCTCAAAATCTATTGACCCAATGCTATGATTCAAATATTACCCTCTTGATGTGTACATCCATACTCCTTTTGAAAAAATATTAATAAAAACATGTTACAAAATTGTGAATCATTCATTTAAAGATCTCACAACATGGTGTTTGTGGTAAACCTCAACGTCGAAATAGCTCAACAAATTTTCATGATATTTGAATATATAAATAGTTACCAATATAAAAATTGGTTGTAACATATTATATTACATACAGCTACAGCAGGTACATACATATAGAAGGTTGATACTTTTGGCTGTTCTGCTGATTATTAATAACAATCATTTTTAACTATAGTTACTTATTTATTAACAGTTGATTACTGTTTATACACAAGACATACTATGTGAATTTTAAAAACATGACACTGAAACTGAAAAAACGCAATTCTAATTGAATGTTTAAACATAAACATAGAAAATGAATCAAACTCTATATTAATCACAGTAATATTATCATGATACAATCATTTTTCAATAACTAAGTATTGTACCTTTAATATCTGAATTTGTTTAAAGAGTTAGCTCATCGACACAACCTTAAACTGAGAGTTTATTTATTGGAACTGGTACTTAGATAAAAAAGAATTCACATTAATGATAGCCTAATTCTCAGTCAAGACAATAGGCTGTTTAACATTATGCTACAATTAACACAAATTCTACATTACAAATATTTATGTGACATTGGCAGAGCATTGTGCCTGATACAATGAAAAGAAGTTGAACGTGGTATCCCACACTCCAAGAAACAGACAAGTAAAAAACAAAACTCTAGCCGTCTTATTTATAGACATAGGCTAAAGGAAGAGTAAAATAAAGATGATATTATAGTGCAATAATGAACCTTGAACCTTGGAGTACTTTATATATTGTTATTTTAGACTTGTTTATGTATAATAAGTCAGTAGCTGCCTTATTAATAATCATAGAATAAAATGATACAAGGTTCAACCTGGTATTATTAAGTTGACTCAAGTTTACTCCTACTTTAGTTATTGTTTAATGATAAGACAGTTACAATCGTATTAATAAACATGGACTAAATTACCTACTTCAAGGTTTACATTGACTTTATAGTCTATAATACACTTCAATACAAAATATAATGTCATCTTAAGGTTTTACAGTCTTTATTGCAATTTGCTATAGACAAGAATATCAACTTAACTAAAGTCTACATTTACTTATAAGACAGATACTGTCTGATCAATAAATATTGACTAAATATTTCATGTTTTAAGTTCACTTTATAGTCTTTATTCATACTTATTTTATTAGTACTTTATAGACTTCCTCTTTGGTTGAGAGGCTAGCGTAGACGCCTAACTACAAAGACCAATAGTGAACCTCGGGTTTGATTTCCAATGGTGACAGGCGTTTGTGAAAAATGAGCTTTTAGATGCCTGCATGTAACATTATTTATTACATTGCAGTACAAAATATAATGTTATCTTTAACCCTGGGCTAATTGGTCCATGTTCATTGATAGGATGAATAATATCAAAACACATCTACAATAATATAACATAAAATTAACAATAAATATCCCTGGACAAATTACACAAATTGAAACTAAAAACAAAGCAAGCAAAATACAAGCTTGTGTTGTGGGTGTTAGTCAGAACTACTTAATAACATATACCTGAGCTTCGTGGTTGGTTGGTGGTGATAAGAGTATACCCTCACCCTCGACCGACACAAGGAAATTAAAACATCTACATCTAGGTCTAGGCTGGGTCTTTTACAAAGGAAGCACAAACTGACACACAAGCAAAATTATGCTGATATCAGGCGGGACAAACTTACTCTTCAGTCAGACAATACTAGTATATAAATATACTAGAAGTTTAACTACCATCACAAATATCAGAATTAAGTCTACTGGTGGTGAAATGGAAGCAACAACTTGTAATATGCAGAGTGACATAGTTCAGACTTTGACCACATCTACACTAGTTACGATCATAACAAAGATGAAATCTAAACTTTAGTTACATACTCATAAAATGTACTGGATTATAATGCAAGCACTAAGTAACACATAAGGATACATCCCAAAGAACATCGTGAACCAAATAACTACATGATCGTGAAAATACTGACTGGAACTTGTAGTAAAAAGGTTGTAAGTAAGTTATTACGTTAATGAACTTCTTTTACAGGCACGCAACGATAAAATATAATGAGAATATAACCTAAATAACAGCTACGAAAAATCGATACTCATTGACACAGACAACAATGGAATTACTTGTCAATAAATTGAATGAAACTGTACCTAATGAAATTGTTTGTTGTTGGTACCACAATAGCCTCAGAACCAGGGGTTGTTCCACCGCTTTTTTCAGTCCGAGAAGCGTATTCTGATGAAGAATCACCAGTATAACATCTTTTAGGTACCTCTCTGTCATGACCCGAAAGTCTCTTTGTACCACATTTTAAACATTTTACACTCTCTGTAGGGTTAATTTGACCACACGTTTGACAATGCCATTGCAGCACTGATGCGATTGAGCCCATTTTAATTTACACATGGCTAAAAAACCATAACAGTACGTCGTTATAGAAATAAATAATCGGCTAAGAAAAATGAAAACAGCTGATCCACCATGTTGTTTGGGTGTAACTTTTTTAATTGTTTTTTTCTCTGGCTTAAAGATGTAAGCACAAGCGTTTTAGCCACGAATGTCAAAATCGGTTGATTATAATGGTAATCATTATTGCTTTACTGCAAATAAATTAAGCATGCAACTAATTAAATATTTAATTTATTTTTCTATTTTAACTCTGAATTTTTCTCTTGTAGTGCCCTCTTTATATTAATTTTGCATATTATTACACAACATTGACAGTTAACAAAAATCTAAGGTCTGGAATTAATTGATAGATGGCGTTTTATTAAAATTCTATTTTAACTGTAATTCAAATTAAATAGGCATATTATACTTATTAATTAAAATTAATAACAACAAACAGGTATTTTAAATAAATAAAATGTTAATTTCATACGATTACTGAAGATTTTTATGTTATAAGACAACCGTGGCCTTTAGACACCATAAATGCTATAGATGCATCGCTGTCCTATGCCCGAAATGCCAGGTATATTGGGGAATTTTACCGCCTATTCTACCCTCTAGACTGGAACATTAGATATCAATCAATAGGATGGCGCGAATTGTTGTGAGAATGATACATACCCGTACCCGGGCAAGTTGCTGAACAGCACTACTCTTCAGATGTTTTTTGTTAAGTATGATTTCTAAAAATAAGTAAGTATGCACCCCGTTTTTAGGTAAACGCTTGTACTTTTCCACTATGCACTTTATTTAGTACTTTATATTACGCTATAGCCAACCGGTTTCACTTGTTACAGCATCATCACGGCTTTATAACAAATATCATTATTTATATT
>DVZK01000942.1:0-10481 GCA_018236665.1 Calephelis perditalis
CCGGCTACCTTACCCTCCGAACCGGAACACGTCATGACGTTATGGCGGCAGGAATAAGTAAGACGGTGGTACCAATCCGGGCGAGTCGCTGCTAAACTCTACCACCTAGTCAGAATTCACATTGTTAGTGACGGTGAGCCTTTGCTCGCCTTTTACGAGCTGCCTGGCAGGGCAGGCAGATGGTCTATTCTACAAAGGAGCCCGTACCAACACGGGGAAGAATCTACAGTTTGATTCTTCGAACAAATAAGGTGAGCAAGAAGAAGTTGTACCCAAGCACCAAGAATGTTGATAGTGGAATCATATTGAATTGTTCGATAGTAGTTTTCCCCGTATTGGTCCGGGCTCCTTTGTAGAATAGATTATCTGCCTGCCTGCGAGGCAGCTCGTAAAAGGCGAGCATAGACTCACCGTCACTAACACCATGAATACCTACTAGATGGAAGTGTTTCGCAGTAACTCGCCCGGATTTGTACGTCCGCCTTCTTTATTCCTGCTGCCATAACATCAACGCATCATGACCAACTTTAGTGTCTCTAGGCATCGTGCATTTCTTAACATTAGGAAATCCGTCTGCTTGTTTCCTTCCAATATCATAAAAAAATCATAGTTTGAAGTTTGCATCATGACTAAGCTTTCAAAAAAATATTTTAGTCATAGTGACGCCTTGATTAACAAACCTATGTTTGCCTTTTAAAAGCAACTCAGTAGGAAACGACCTAGATTCTTGAAACTATTCAGTAGGTAAGCACGTTACTCAGGGGATTAATCTAATTAGTATTTACCCTGAAGTCTCACTCCATTGGACCGGACCGAACTTCACATGACCAGTAATTGGCAAAACTATTAGAAAATTCGCTACCTCTCCTAGTTTTAAGCGCTAGATAACGTTTTAAGTTTTAAGCTGACAAAGCTATTAAAAGTATTTTCTAACTATACGGTATTACAATAATACACTAAATGGTATAAAACAAAGTCGCTTTCTCTGTCCCTATGTCCCTATGTATGTTTAAATCTTTAAAACTACGCACTTTGCGATGTTTTTAATAGATAAAAAGATTGAAGAGAATCGTTGATATTACGTATATTTCATAAGCATGCGAAACCGGGGCGGGCCGATAGTATATTGCAAAAGCGAGAGTTTATACGCTTTGTTTCTTCTTCAAGCAAAAACTACGGAATCGATTTTCATGAAACATGGCACGCATATAGAGGATAACTTGGATTAACACGTAAGATCATTTTTATCAAAAAAGAAATTCCTGTGGGCCAATTAAATACGGGGGCAACGCCGCTGATAACAGCTACTATTAAAAACAGCAATTTCTTCAGTTAGGTATATGAATTTCCTTATATCAGTAACCTCAGAACTTTTTACTAGATAAAGAAATTTTGACTTTTTTATTGATGGCGCTTTTCGGTTAGTTCAATTTAAGTTTGGTTATGATCAGACTAGGTGGTTTTTTGATTTGTACTTATATAAAAGTAAATTAGTATTCCCAGAAAATATATTATTATAGAAATTGAAATACAACCGACTTCGATTTCAGTAATTAAATTAAGTGCACACAAATATAATATTTTCGTTAAATTTCCTGCAATTTCATGTTCAGAGACAAACTTGGTGGCAACAGTAGTCATATAATTTGGAAGTGCTATCTTTCTAATAAAAACTATATAAATATATAGGGGTTAAACATTTAACTTCCTCCTTTTTTAAAATCAGTTAAAAATGGTATATTACGAGTAACGCAACAATAATAAAGGAAAATAATTCTTATAAGAAACATTATGAAAGAAAACATAAGCAGAACAGAGCAAAAGTTTGTGACGAAATACATTTTCCCTAAGTGAAACAATGTTAAAAATAACATATTAGGTTTTAAGAAATTTTTAGTCCATTCTAATATAACAAAATGTAAACGACAAATTCTTTGTAATTTTTTTCCCTCGCGTACGTGATCAAGAGAGTAATGTTATAATATATTGATAAGTTTTTTATTATTTATAATTGATGATATTCCAGAGAAACCTTTTTTTATAGATGTCAATTTTCTTACCTACAATTTTACTTGAATTTTTAGACTTGACTGTAGTGACAGTGTCATGAGGAAGATATTATAGGTATGCAGTAGACTTGCACTATACCTAGGCCTAGAACCCCAACAATTGAAAAGTAAAGTATCTACAACATCTCTGGTGTTTGTAGGCTACGATTATCTATTACGATCAGGAAACCCGTGTACGTTTTCGCTGTTTTTATTACAAAAAACTTCTTTTTTTGTCGTGGAGTTAGTGACGGTAAGCCCAAACTCGCCTTGTACGAGCTGCCTGGCAAAAAGGCAGATGGTCTATTCTGACCAACCAACACGGAAACTGTAGGATTACTCTTAAATCTCGATATGCAGAATTGGAAATTGGAATCGAATCTGTCACGTTAGGTACTCTTGAACACAATACTAACGAATTATTAAAGTTTAATTAACAATAAATAATCGATGGTTATATCCGATTCATTGAATTCTGTTGAATCTAAATGTTAATCATATGTTATACTGCGTTCCAGAGTACCTTAAATGACAAATCCGATTCAAATTTCCAATTTGCATGAAATCGATATTCAAGAATAACGCTACTGGTCTACTCTGAAGGTGAGCTAATACGTATTCGTGTTATTTAAAGATACCAATTCATAGTCATATATTAACAAACTTAAGCGAGACAAAAGTACGCACAGCAGCTACAAAAATCCATAAAATAAATTTAATGAAAAACCTAGAAATAAATTCACATAGTTTATAACACTATTGTCCTGTAGGAAATCGAACTTGAGTCCCATGGGTGATTGGCAGAGTAAGGTGTGTACGTAGGTAGGAGTATACAGGCAGAAAATAGGTACTTCCAACAAAAATGAAGCATGCCGGGAATTGGATATGTGCACGGCTGGTATAAGCATGCCACCTATCACAGTGTGGTACTTAGTGTGTGGCTAGTCATGGGTGCTTTGGTTGTGCCTCTGCCAACCTCTTCAGGGATATGGGCGTATATACGTTTAAGATGTGTACGCTAGCATCTAGACAAGAGTTAGCAAATAGCAACAAGGCTCGAATTCGATTCCCGTCGGGAAAAATATTTATATAGCAACCATTGTTCTGTATTTAGAATATGGGTGTTTATTAAATTTATTTTGATATTGATTTGTAAATATACGTTTTCATATATAATTAAATGTAATTAATCATATAAATTGCTTAGTTTCAGCGTAGCAGGATTTCGTTAATTTGTACAGATATATATAGGTTTAAACACGTAGGAATAAGGACTAAAATAATAATAACAATAATATACATTTGAAAAACGTTCACACACGAGTACGCCAACTTTCTGAAAAACTAAATCAGAAGCTTACATAAAATGTAAAAATCCTCTCCTTTTCGCTCCAAGCTCGGTTTTAACGATTACTGGCCACAATAAATTACTTCTGTGGCCTTTGTGAGGATATTACGAAGTGAATCCTTCGAAAACCTAGTAAAAAGCGACTTAGAATGAACAAAAATCTCTATTCTGATATATCAGACTCAAAGATTTTTTCTGTCAATCCACGACATGGTTTTATTGTTGGAATCGGAACGGATGCTTTATAAAAAAATATTTACCCTACTAACTGTTCTAGCGAACTTCGTTCCAGCCATCCAGTTTGTATGGTAAAAATGTTAAAATATTTTTTCGCCTTTAAATTATTTTGCCTTGAATTTTCAATTATAGTTATTCCTCGTATTGGTTCGGATCATCTGTATAGAATAGACCATTGCCAAAACCTTGGCACCCACAATAACATGCTATTTTGTATATTAAATTATTTAAACAAGAATAAGAAAAGTGTATATTACATAGACCAATCAAGAGGTTCTTGTTACGCTTTTATCAGATATCTAATAATTACTACCGGATCAAACCATTCCTGGCACATTCCTGGTAGTTGCGTTATAGTGGAAGGCAAAGTTTTAAATCTTAGCTTCAGATTAGCAAATCATTTGACTTTTAATTTATTAGAAACTACACCTGTAACAAACTATAAAAATATAGCATCCACAACTTTAATCTTAATTTCAACTGGCAACAGTAAGGTGCTGTGCATCAAATTGCTTAGATAAAGAGTCACTGCCTTATTTTCTGCTGTCATAATAACAGTGTTGGTTGGTCGTATTCACAACAACAAGATCAGAGAGAAAGTGAGACTGAAAGAAAGCATTTGTATTGAAATGAGAAAAGTTATGTTCCATTGTTTCTGTATGCGCGAACATAATTTAAGCTCAGTGAAATTTCAAAAACCCAACTCCAATGATTTTATTTCTATGTCGCGATTCAAAAATATTTTTTAGACAGATAGTTAACGATTCCAAAGCAGTCCCACATATATTTTATCAAAATCCCACTAGTGGTTATGAGTTATACACAAGAATGCATAACATTGATATCTATGTCGTCAAAGACTGTCTGAAAAAGTTACATCAAAATCGGTTCGTTATATTGAAAGGATAAATAATGCAGTCGAATAAACTCCTCTTTTTTAAGTCGTTTAAAATACACAATGGAAATATGCAGGGACGTACTCAGCTAAGGAGAACTAGATTAATATTTCACGACTAAATCGGTTGGATGAAAGATATTCGAAAGTTTACCTGCATTATTAATAAAAACCGGAGTCAATTACTATAAGGTTTAACCTTATCTAATTGCCCTTATTACGTAGTCATAGAAACTATAATGTCAACTCTATTTAAATCCTGCGTTAGTCCACGTTTTATAATAAGACGGTATGAGTATTATACAAAACACCAGTTTCGACACAGATTATATTGATACGCACTTATAACATCTAAGGTGTCTATAGGTTACGGTTGTCCCTTACCAATAGAAAAAACATGTGTTTTTTTCTCTGTCTTTTTAAATAAAAAAATAGTTCAAATATTTTAAATAGGTTGTTAGCATTTCAAGATGATTACGGGCCTTTGAAATTAAGTTTGCGGTTTTCTTCTCAGTGATACAAAGTGTTTTCATTTCTCTTCAAAATATCTTTGAATATAAAGTTCTAGAACCACATTTGTCAAGTATTCTTCCATTTAGTTTAAATGAGGCTTAGGTGGAATCTAAAGATTTTCTGTAATGCCCAAAAATAAATTGTATTTGCTCTGAACAATGTTACGGTATTTAGTAAAATATTAAAGATTTTCTTTAATACCCAAAAGTAAATTAATTGTTTTTGCTTTGAATAATCAATATTTTTTTATTTATTTTATTATCAGAATGATAATAATTCATTGATTTTAGCGATACCTAGGTATATAATAAAATCACAATACTGAGTTGGCTCAAGTTTAAGCGAAAATGTTTTTAATATATATTTAATCAATATATCTTCACTCCTAGCCCCTTACCTAGTAGGCAGAGACTATCGAGTTCCAAATAACACGGTCTTTGCATACCCGTTTAGCTTCCTCCAATTATATTTTTATGCATTTTTCATGCAATTTCTAATTATGCAATTTGCAATTATTTATTTTTCTGTACAAAATATACTCCGTTTTCGTAGATATCCTTGGATGAAACCCCAACTATTTGATTGTGGAATGTCAATTTCCGTCTTCCTTGGTACCTACATCTATCCACATTTGATGTACCTTTCCTTTCACCTATCATTCTTTTTACATGATCGAACCAATAAACGGACACTATGTTTCAACACCAGTCTTACTTGGGTCTCATTGTTGCGAATGCGGTTAGCGAGCGTTACGCCATAGATTTTACGTAGTGCTTTCATTTTGACCGTACTTATTATGAGTTCATGCTTTTTCCGACATACCCAACTCTCGTAACCATGTAACAACATTGGGATCAGCACAGAATTTTGGAAAATGAGTCTCACATCCTGACTCAAATCCTTGCTTCGAAATAAGCTTATCCAGTACCTACTCCATTCATACTATTGGCTGCAACCAATATTTTTTCTTTATCCGTGGTATATCTTCCATCCTTGCTAAATGCTCTACCGAGCTACATAAAATCATTCACTTTTTGGAACACTACATCGTCAACTAAACCTCTTACATTCAACAAAAATATTTAAAAACAATTGTCAACAATCGTCACTGTGGTCTAATGGCACTGAGGTGCCAGGTACCGGGTTTGATTATCCATTCCGGTAACCCAAAATGATAATAGAATATCATATAGCAACTTGACCGAGTAGAAATTTTTATTCCCGCTGCCATATTGTAAGCGACATTTTTCGGAGGACCTGGTAATTCTACCTAAAAGCGGAAGTAGCTGGCAGACTTGATTATTAATTGTAACATCCTGTGCGGAGGATAGCCCCTATAACATGAATGGTGTCTTAAATATAATTGCATCTCTAATACTAGTAGAATTGTATGCTTGTTTATTTTCTTATCCCTAAAAAGTAAAGCTTCAGTTTTAACTCCGCATTATCGTACCTAAAGAATATTAACAAGTTTTAACATTAAAAGACTTAATTAATTCACATTAATGAACATAGAAACCGTTTCTGTAATAAGTAATAAGACTTTAATACTAAAACTTAATGAAAGTCAACGTTCAGTAGCTTAAAATACTAAGTAATTGTTAAGTTACCTAAGAATATCTCAAGTTATTAACTTTAGGATTAAGTATGATATTCTCGTAAGACTCGGCTATTTTAATCTAAATTATTCATAATTATATTATAAGTATGATGTAATGTTTAGATGTTATTCTTGAAAATTTTAAGAGTACGGCCGCCTCATTGGTCGAGATGTTAGCGTACACGCCTAACTGCACCGGCTATCCGCAAGGTTCGGGTTTGATTCCCGACGGGCGTAGGCATTAGTGAAGAACATTTATGTGTCTGCATTTCCTGGTCTAGGTGTTTTTGTATTTTGATTACGAATTGTAGTTGTTTGTACCAATAGTATAATATCTAACTACAGTTTCGCGTTTCTGGCAGTTCTTTAAATGTTATCAAAAATATGAGTAACGCTTTGTTACTTTTGGGCGAAATTTGAAAAGTCAAATTTTTTGAATAGCTTTCGTTAATTACAGAAACCATTAACGGACACAAAAGCTAAGTATTTTCCTCGATTTCCCTGGATTTTCATTAGGTAATAGATACAGACTTGGTAATAGGATCACCTTAGAAGCACGCTATCTATATCTTCTATAATATAAAAATTAATCGCTAAATGTGTTGGTAAGCGCATAACTTCCGAACGACTAGACCGATTTAGCTAACTTTTTTATTATTGTATTACTTATGATCAGGAGAAGGTTTTTACGAAAAGAAAAACCTAGAAAGTCGCAGGGAAGATGGGAAAAATAATACTTTATTTTTTCTCATACTGAACGGGTGAAACGAAGTTCGCCAAGGCAGCTAGTCTATATTATAAAAATGAATTGCTAAAAATGTTGGTAAGCGCATAACTTCCGGACTACTGAACCGAATTGGCTATTTTTTCTGTAATGTATTAATTGTTACTAGGGTAAGGTTCTTATGAAGAAAAAAACTGGGAAAATTGCAGGGAAAGGGGGAAAAACAACACTCTATTTTTGCCATACAAACTGAACGGGTGGAACGAAGTTCAACGGAGCAGCTAGTATTAAAATAAAGTTTAGCTTTACATATAACAGTATAATATACAGCGGCTTTTTAAAAAAAGGACCGTAAAAAATTGAGGACCACTTGCAAGATCCTGAGTTTTATTTAATAATGAGTTCAATCGTCAAAATATGTGATATGATTTAACCCTAGTAAAATCTATGTCAGAGTTACATATTTAACCTAGGAATGTATAAAGTGGCTCTAAAAATTTAACTCTGAGCTAGTTTCAAAACAACCAATTTAACACTGTATGATAAACTAATTAAGAGTTAGATATTTAAACAAGGAATATACAAGCCGCCCTTTTTGAAATTTACGTTTTAAATTGATTAAGGTAACTGCAGAAATCACCGACCCTTTTAACTTTCCCTTTTTAGAAAGACTTAAACTATCTTGAAACTATCTGCAAAAAGAAGGATTTTAAATAAGTTGATTTTGGAAGGGTAAGGTAGTTGTAATTACCTTATAAAAACTAAACACATCTCGTTTCAAGTACGTATTCAAATAACGTTTTTAAAATTTATTTTCAGTTATCCTGGGTGGACTTCTTACTTGCTGGATTTTTGGATGCATCCTTCTTAATGTATGGAGAAAAATATTACAAAAACTATACTAACTCGTTAGCATTGCACAAGAAAATATTATCGTTACCAGGAGTACGAGAATACGTTGCTTCAAGAAAACCTTATTCATTTGTATGGAATGATTAACCAAAACTTACAAACAACTGTTCATATTTGGTCATCTTTGGCTAGATAGAACCACATTGATAGGATTTATGCAGTTGCCAAAAAACTGATTTTAAATATTTGTATCCTTCACCAACTTGGGTCTCTCTTTTTTTTACCATTAGGAAATCAGTCTGCTTGTTTGTCTTCCATTATCATAAATAAAATCCTTTACGTTTAAGTTTATATATTTCTATTAGTAATTTATTTGACGTCATCGAATAGTGATGTGATAATACTTTTTTCCTTTGAAACTGTACTTATTTGGAAACGACGTAAACTAAGGCTTTTTGACTTGAAACCTGTAAGTGTAAGATGCGAACAAATGTTGTATTTTTTTTTATGTTTCATAATAAAATTAATTTGAATTAGTTTGTGTTTCGATTTTTTGTAACTTAAAAAATAAGTTATATTTCTACGTAGGCACTTCCCAAATATTAAAATTTTGTAACTACTGTTGGGACCAGATTTTACTTGTTCTTCTAAATAAAACAGGCTATTCTGTATTAAAATTTATTAACAGAAATTACAATTAACACGTGTTGTTCGTGCTTCTTGCGAGCTAAGGAAATGTAGACATTTTTGTGTAGCCAGACTAATTTCACTTAAATTATGTCTTACATAATTTTATTAATATCTCCATATCTGTCAAATATTATAAAGAGTACAGATTTACACGATTATTATTATATTAAGTTGAGTAGTACTTCTCGTGTTGGTCCAGGTCCGCTGAGTAGAATAGACCATATTTTCCCTCTATAACAGGCGAGTCGCAGGAGGCGAGGTTATTTCATAGATCATTACCAACAATACCACTGGTAATAGAGTGCTGCCTAAGCATAAGTTTGACACAGTATAGGAACTAAGCCTATGTGATAAAAGAAATACCTACACCCTCTGCAAAGTCTAAACATTGTTTAAATAATAAAAGGAGTTCTGACACGATAAATCAATCGAATCTAGTAAATGAGGTTATGACTTTGAACGCCTGGACTGATCTTCGTGTAAACTCTAGCTAAAAACCTCGATCTCGATCATATGAGCTTTCAAAAAAAGGAAAAATAGTCCTTCCGCTGAAGAACTATGATGCCACAGACAGACGTGCACACGCACACTCTCACACATAGACACTTGAACAAACCTCGCTTTGCATAGAGGACTAAAATCATCAATACATGGCTTCTAAAAAACTGCACCAACATAGACTTTTAATCTATAAAGTATCATACTATGATATTCAGGAAAGAAAAAAATTAAAAAGTAGTTCACTGGCTGTTCGTCTGTCAGTATTAGTCGAACTACAAGTATAAGTCTTATTTTTGACTGCCGGCTTTGCATATCTGTGCGCGGAGTGTTCGATTATTTGATGTTATTTTTAAACTGCGATATTTTACCTGAGCAAAATTTTACAAAATGCCATCAAAATTGAATAATTTTACTAAATCTGTGAAAGAAATTCAATTATAATATATGCAAAACTTTTAATTTCTAAAAACTCTATTTTATACACCCTACATATTATATAGAAACACCGTTGGAATCCTAATACAATGTCGTCTATACAATGAATAACGAAGCAAATATTATCGTCCGAGTTCAAACTTCAAACACTGGTTTGCTTCCAACGAGCAATGTCATGGCTAATGTTGTTGAAACTAAAAACCATGATTGGTTCAATTTAAAACTTAAATATATTTAGATTATAGTTAATGTGTACAAATGATTAAGCAGTATCTACAGTGGTTGTTTTTTTAACGCAAAAAGAACATTTTATTTCACTGACCTAAGTTCGTTGATGACATTTGTAATTTGTTTTTATTTGATTTGAATAAAATAATATTTGTCATTTACTGCTATCAGTTTTTTATCTTCGAAGTTCTTCAACGTTGCCAATCGTCAGCTGTAAGTAGCGCATCATTCGCCGTTTGGTGTATATCCGTAAACTAGTGGTCAGGGCCGGATTTAAACTCAATGCCGCTCCTGAGCACCGGAAAAAAGTCCGCCCTATTACTAGAATTTTATATAAGGGGGAAATACGTGTAGAAAGACGTTTTCATGCTGATTTTTCATTAATTTTTTAAAGATAGTTTATTGACAGA
>DVZK01000943.1:0-10478 GCA_018236665.1 Calephelis perditalis
TAGTATATTTTTGTTCAGATTTTTATTTCCTCTTATCGGCAGGATTCCCTACCAACAGTCAAACTTAAGTAAGTTTGACTGTTTGTTTGTTCATTTTTCTGTTAACATAGTGGTGGGTGGTAGCTAAGCCACTCCCACTACGTTACAAGTTGTAGTCGGTTTTTGCAATTATGCATAGATAATGCTTAATTAATTATACCTACTAGTGGTCGCCCATCGGTCAAAATTCGACCATAATAAATATCAATATTTTTTGACAAGAATGCCGTCTTCATTTATTAACTACTTCTTGGTTTCCAATTAAGAATATAGTTTGTGCGCCATCTGTCTTTCTTTATCGTTATCATCAATATATTTGATTTTGTGTGTCAAATGCAAAGTAGTGTGTGTAATGCATTCATTTTTAATTTAATGAACTTTATAGCACATAGCATAGCATGAAAAATGTTAGCGGTTTGTACTTCTCCTATACATAAACTAAATTTCACACTCCTCCGTCTCCGCAATTTTCACAAAAAGAGTTAAAAATTTGCTTGACTTATTCTGTTTGAACTCATTTTTCAAATACCTATTATAATCGTTACTCTCTAATTCAATAGTAGATTATAACATTATGCTTTATATAATTACTAAATAAATCAACAAAAAACCTGAAAAACGATTTTTGTTGTAATGGACACATACGCAATTTGAAGTTAGCGCCAAACAAGTAAATTAATTACATAAAAAGAGACGCGCAGTGGCTTCGTGCCCTAATACTCATTTTTTGGAACTATCGGTGGAGATGTTATTTTATAGTTACCGCTTACTTGATGGCTCGAGCGTGACTTTATGTTTAAGTTAGAACACTGTCTGTTATTGGAAATAAGTTTACTAGCCACCTCATGGTTCAAACCGGAACACGATAGTGTTGAACACTCGCATTATAAAATTTAGCTGGCAATAGTATTGAGACGGCTAGTTCTGTGAAAATCTATACTATACTACAATACCAAAATAATTTTTGCGCAGCAAAACTGCAACAACATTAAATTCTAGTTCATTTCCACGTCATTGAAATTTATAAACTTTTAAACAAATACACATCCTTGGACAAATAGCAAAAATGAGAAATTATGTACTTGTGTTACAGGTGTTAGTCAACAAACTAATACCTATATATAGAAACGTTTAAACATGTTATAGAATAAATATAATAAACAACTAAACACGGTAACACAGACCTCAATTTCATGTGGGTTTCCTCTCGGATTAAAATATTCGTTGTAAACATTGGTTTGCATCCGTGTAGAACGTTCATTTAATCCAAATTTTGATTTGTTTCAAACAAAGATTCCACCAAGTTCACCTTTGTGGAAGGCTTGATTGGGGCGTGATTACAACCGTCTGGATAATGCTTAAATCATACAAATGTCTGCCTTCGACAGAACCCGAACCTGAGCCTTGCAGTTGGTCGGCGGTGTTTGGCGTGTACGTTAACCTTTTGGCCTGTGACCACCTACTATCAGTTATCGTATCTATATCAAATTTATATTTTACCGCCACAAAAATTTATAGGTAAAAAAAATCAAGGTTACATATATACCTTTTATTCATGACTTACCGTCCATAACAGAACCGCCAAAACCAAATTATTATTTGAAGAATAATCATATAACAAACATACAAACACACACAGGTAAATTTTAAACCTTCTCCTATCGGGAATTTGTTAAAAATATAAAAAAGTAGTTAGTTTGAATATATGGATAATATTCGAACCAACCAACCATTAACGTGGTTCTAAAATCTTTTAATAATTAACATTCCCATTAAAATCATAAATTAAATAAGTGTAAAATCATATGTTTTAAAAATTATTTTAATGAAGAGGAGAGAGAGATAGGACGGCAGTATGTCATGATTCGAACGATTATTTAATATAATTAATTACAAGCATATAATTTGCTTACTTTGGGGTTAGATTCAATTTGTGTAATTAGTCCAGAGATATTTATTTATTTATAACAATAATATCTATATACCTATATAAAAGTCGTATTAGTCACACTTATTATAACTCAAGAATGATTGAACCAATTTTGGTGAAATAAGATTGGGCTTAGAACCAGGAGACAGACGGAGATACTTTTTGTCTAAAAACAGAGACAGAGGATTTATTTTTTTTCCAGTTCGACTGCAAAGAAACTAGAAACTTTAAAACTTTAAGTTTTCCCATACAAACTAAATGACAAAAAACTGAAGAGGTTTACATTTAAACGTGATGCAAGCCAAAGAATTTTAATGAGATGTAGCAGGCACTGAACACTCTGTGTCTTCTCCGTAAGGGACTTACGGCCTGATTATATGTGGGTAAAAACTGAACGGGTGGAATGAAGTTTGCCGGAACATCTAGTTTTTAACACAACTAAGGTTATTTTTCGATTTATTCAACTAATCAATTAGCAAAATTGAGATATAACGAAGCTCATCGAGATAAGCTGGGGCACATTATACGGAATAGTGTAAATGTATTGGAATTTTAGCAACCGGCTTCCATTTTCCCTGCGCTTTGTTTATTTGATACAGAAATTTTGATAGTTTGACCGATAAAAATGTTAAAACTTTTACAAAAGGTATTAAGAATATTTACATTTTTTCAAAAGGTATTTAGAATATTTACATTTTTTCAAAAGGTATTTAGAATATTTACATTTAAAGAAAAATAACATTGGTATTGGAGTTTGTTAAAACATGAAACATATAGTCAAACCTTGATCAAGTTAGGTTAAACGAGAAATGCCTACCAGCTTTCGAACAAAAATGTCATCAAGTAAGTTTATGAAAACTCAGATAAAGGTGAAATCACGGCTATCCGAAGACAATAAAGTCCCACGATGTGATGGGATGCAAATTTATCAACAGCTGGACAAATTTCCGATACCGGGCAACGTTGTTTAATTAGAAAATTGAATAATAAAATTTTCTTTTGTTGCAAGTCCTGGGAATCGAACCCAAGACCTCATGAAGTCAAGATCACTAAATCATATGTTAAAAATTAAATTATTATTATATCGTGGTCTAGCGGTCCAACGTCGGTCTTGACTTCTTGATATCCTGGGTTCGATCGCCTGTTCTGGCAACGAAAAATAGAAATTGTGTATTTTCAACTTTCTGATAAATATAACGTTGACCAAGATTGGATATGTGGCCGGTTGGCGATAGGCTTGCCACCTATCACATTGTGGGATTAAGAGTCTTCAGCTAGTCGTGCATGCCCTAGATGTGCCCACCTCTTTGGAGATATGGGCGTCAAGATACATAGCATTACTTTTACCTGGTATAAACAGCATCGTTAGTGGCCCTAGTACATAGTCTAGTCAATGTTTGGAGTAAGATAGCCAGTATTCTAGCCTTTTTGGTTTGCATTACATTCTAGGTACCTATTAGAAAATTAAACGTTTTCTATTTTGTTTAAAAAATCAACGGGATTTAGGTTTCTAAGTTTCTGACTGGGAAAACGATCATCATAATCCACGGGATACGCAAAACCTACGAATACGTCTTTTAAGAGTCAGGAAAACAAGTTGTGATGTGTTCAGATTAAAAGATAAACCTAATGAATATTAATCTAATATCCATAACAAGAACATTGAAAATGATCATCCCGTTATCTTATCATGCAGAAAATAGAAGTCACCTGACGGTAGTCGCATATGAATATGCAAACGAGATGTCCAATGACAAGGAAAAACCGATTAATATCTCCTAATTGCTTGCTTGTTAGAGACGGCTCTGTATGCTAATTTAGTGAGCAGGATATTAATAAGTGAAGTTTAAAAATGGAATTCGAGAATATAAAAGACATAAACTGATTTTTCAACACACTTCCTATTAGTGTTGACCTTTAAAATTGCAACGACTGTTAACTTTATACAAACGTAATTCTAAAATCTAATTCACGATTCAAACATAATTCTATCGAATTAATTATTCGGATTAGTGCATCTGAACGACATAAATATGTATTTTAATACATCTTTCTTCACATGGCTTTTAAAATCGCTGTGAATAAAACTTTTACGCAAATAATTTTTAACACCATAAAATATAGGTGAATATGAACGACGTAAACATGTTTTTCGAGACCCAAGTTTTCTTGCAGTATTGGTCTTTAAGATCGCGATGGCTGTAAATATTACACAAACGTAATTCTGAAACCTAATGCATGATTCAAATATATTCTATATCTATATAGATACTATTATATTATATAGTCTTAGTAAGTCGTGATAGTTATACTGTTTGTAACTTAGAAACGTCTGATTTAAGTGAAAATTTATAGGGAGGTAGCTTAGAACCAGGAGATGGACATAGGATAATCCTATCCCGTTTGACTGCGAGGAAACTAGGAAAAACAACATTAAAACTAAACGTTTGGAACGAAGTTCACCGGTTGTCTACAAGGTTTTGTTTAATCATATTTACTGCCCTGCTAAGAAGAAAAAGCATAAGTCGAAATTTTAAGAAATCATCTTAATTACATTTTTGGACTCGGCAAAAATTATGTTTGCGTGAATTACCCTAATGTAATGCACTTATGCTTGTCTAAATCGTAGCCTATATGAAATATAGTAATTATTCCTAAGGAGAAAAAGCACATTTTTTTATGAGTCCGAAAGAGTAATAAACTGATTCTTTAAAATTATGACTCATAAGTTTTCTTCGCAGCAGGGCAGTTTAGGTATGTTATTATCTAACTCTATTTAATAATGGTAACGATCTAACGTGAAAAAAACGATCAAAACATAGTATTTGTGTCATAAGAATGCGATCACTTTAGTAGTGTATTGCGACTAGGTGATTAAGATCTTTGGTGTCTCTAGGCGGCGGAAATTTCTTACTGCTTCTTACAGAAATCTGTCTGCCTGTTTGCCTTCCAATATCATAAAAAAGCAAAGTACCACAACACACTTTTTTGAAGTTAAAGACATATGATAGATTTTTATATTTAGTTTTAAAGTCCTGATGATGCTGTAAAAAATGAAACCGGTACGCTATAGAGTAGCGAAAAGTATTAAATAAAGCGTATAGTGGATAAGTACAAACACTTCAAAAAAGTGTGGTACTTCAAAAAAAAATCACTAAGTGCCGACTATTGTCTATTGTTACTTGTTATTCAAGTATAGATTCTAAAGTACCACAAATTTATGCTATATTCTTTATCTGTTTTGTCATCATATTAAAAGTTGTACTCAGTGAACAGTTTCATTTTTCGACGTTGGAAGAGGTTATTAAAAATAAAGATTTATTAATTTTAAAAAAAGTATCTTCACGCCTGGTAGGCAAAATTACAACCAGGGTCGTCTGGTTGAAGTAACTAAGTCCCATAATGTGATAGGTGGCAAGACTATCGCCAACCGGGCACTCATTCCATCCCGGGCAACTTTATTTTTATAAGGAAATCGATAAAACACATTTTTGTTTTTATTGTCCGTTCCGGAAATCGAAACCTGAACATAAAGAAATCAAGTCCAAAAACCGCACCGCTAAACCACTGAGGCGATTAATTTAATCTTAGAAATAATACAAAAAACCCTACGCCAATAAGATCTTAATTAGATTTGTACCGAACCTCTTAGGACTAATGACTTACCTTTAAAAAAATAGGCACCGTTGAAACCTCTTCTTTATAAATCGAGTAATCTTACTTTTTTAATTTACTTTTTATGATATTGGAAGGCAAACAAGCAGATGGATTTCCTGACACCAATGGTGGTGATGGTGCGTTGCCAACCTGAGACCAGGCCTCGAGCAAAATTAAGTTTACCTGCTACCTTATCCTCCGAACTAGATCACGTCAACGGCAAGCATTGGCGTTATGGCGGCAGGAAAAGGTAAGGCGGTGGTACTAATCCGGGCGAGATTTCCTTTCCTTCTCGTTTTTGGAAAACGAAATCAGTGGGTCGTGTGTTTCCTCGTTCCCGCCAAATTGCACTGAATGATCTTTCGTTAAGATAACACCGCCTTATCCAAGACCCTGGCATAACTATGACAGCTTGAGACTATTTGCCAATGCCAAAAACTGAAAAATAATTCGCTTTATTTAAAAAAGTACATTTGTTGTAAATCTTTTGAATAAAGTATTTTATTAAAAAACCTCTGTTCGTCTCTGTGTGACTAGGTAATTCGTGAAACTCAGAATGATATTCACAAGCTGTTTATAAGTAGTCCAGGACATGGTTGCGTAGTTCAGTTAATTATTATTTTTCCTTTTTATAGAATTTAGCATGATAGGATTTTCTAAGGATTAAACCTACACATCTACCTGCTAAATTTTATTTCAATCAGATCTTAACAATTACAATAAAACTGAGTAGCTTACAAAATATGTTCAATAATTACAGCCCTTTGATATAGGATACTAAGACGATCGAGAACTGACATAATATGTGTCCTTTGATGTGATAATAATAGATTTCGGGGTAGAATTTAAATTGACCTGTGTTGTGTAATTAATTATTAACAGTTAAAAGGGATTTTTATCATTTATCCGAGTAACATTTTTTGGTACAGTTTTAGTAGATAATGTGGTGCTGAAACAAGCATTAATTTTATTTATTTTTAATTTTATGATATTGGAAGGCAAATAAGCAGACGGATTTTCTAATGGTAAGAAATTCACGCTGCCTAGAGACACCAAAGGTGGTAATGGTGCAAATGAAATTGCATATATTGGTTGTGATAAAAGAGTGTGTGCAGGACATAGAGCAAATGGAGCGAATGATTACTTATTTCAAATCGAGTGTTGATCCAAGGTGCTTGACTCGCTTTGCTTAATTCGTGCTCATCCCATTGTTGTAGTATGGAAGCGAGACTTGGGTATGTCAGTCAAAGCATGAGTGTAGGATAAATACGGTAGAAATGAGGGCGCTTTCGGAAAATCTAAAGTCTAACGTTTACTGGTCGCATTCGTAACAGTAAGAAAGTGTTTGTGTCAAAACGAAAAAGGGCATGCTCCGCTGGTTCGGTAACGTAGAATAAAAGCAAATGAAAGACTGACAAAGTAGATATACGATGGGAATGTGGATTGATCTGCTCGTAAGGAGTAGGTATCCCGGGAGAACTAGGTTGATATTTAACTATCAAATCGCTCAAATATTAAATGAGGGTGGCATCAAGAGTCGCCGAAACAGGCTTGTTTTATGAAAAGAGTAATGAATGTGGATGAAGCCAGAAAAATCTGCAAGAAGTAAATAAGGTACCTTAATTTGTTAGTGTTTAGATTTATATTTTGATCATATATATTTTAATCCCATTACTTTGCGTAAACAATTTGATTAAACTGATAGACCTAAATATTGCTCTGCTGCTTCCTTGCCTATATTTCGCAGTGTTTATTTCAGGCAACGCCCTCATAAAGATTTGATTCGTCTGTACAAAGATTTTAATATAAGCCCTTCGTACTTTACGTCAACATTGCTTTAATAAAAATTTACCGGCGAATTTATTTCATGAATACAAAATGGTAGTTTAAATTAAAATTCTAAAACGACTCTGAAAATCCAAGTTTTCGCATAGTAATTATTGTTATCTGACCTTTTTGTTTGTAATTGTTAAGCCCGCAATACACCTTTACACTTCAGGAAAATAAAATATTTTGTAATGTCCTACTACTTTTTATTAAGCCCCAATGCACATTTGTTACAAGTTTGACTTGTATGTGTATCTATATCATAGTGTGGAATCATAACTTTTTTTATACATAAGTAATTCACTTATAGACGCCAAAGGTGGTAACGGTGCGTTGCCAACTTTAAGCCGGGATGCTAGGCCTTGAGCAAAAGTAAGTTTACCAGCTACCTTTTCCTCTGAACTAAAACACGTCAACGGCAAGCTCTGACATTATGGCAACAGGAATGGTTAGGCGGTAACAATCTACAACTTTGTCAGATGTCACGGTGTTAGTGACCGTAAGTTTATGCTCGCCTTTTACGAGCTGCCTGACAGGAAGGCAGACGTCCTATTCTGCAAAGGATTCCGGACTTGACTTGAGTGAGAACTTTTAAAAAATGGAGCGATTATCACACTACTATCTGGTTTCTCTTGTGAGAGCTGGCATGATTGAAGTGGTTCTAAGTAAAATTTATCAAAATATGTTGAGACGTTTCAAGGGTATCGTTTTTGTTGATTTGGTAGATATTAAACACTAATATTGGGTATTTATTTGATTAATGAATTAACCTGTAAATTATTTTTTATTTACGAGTAAATGCTATTTCCACATTCCATTTTATTTATTGTCACTATCTGACAAGACTTTTAACCGATGCAAAAAGTGTGTTTACGCCCATATCCCCGCAGAGGTAGGCAGAGGCACAAACAAGGTACCCACGACTAGCCGGAGACACGAAGTCCTACAACGGAATAGGTGGAAAGCCTAACGCCAACCGGGCACACATCCAATCCCGAGCAACCTTTTTTTTATTCGATACACATTTTTTTTATTGCCTGACCCGGGAATCGAACCCGTGACATCATGAAGTCAAGTCCAACACCTGGACCGCTAGACCACAGAGGCGACAGGATTGGTAGGGGTACTTAGCGCTATTTGCAATACTTTTACACTGCTTCCAATGGTACTTTGTAGACTAAAGAAGAGTCAAGAAGATATATTATATTATAAGATAATAATAAGATATATTATATTCGATTCAAGAAAAAAATATTACCAAAGTGGAAAAAAAAAAACTGGGGACTAATTTTCAATTCAAGAATAGCAAATTGAAGTGGTTGGAGTTGATGTTAATTGTCAATAGTTTAAAATATACAGTCAGTGTGTTAACACCTTAAGAAGCCTTATTGAAGTTCTATACCAGTAATTATCAGAGTTAAGTCTATGACATTGTTTTGCAGCTGACGCTATCTTTTAAAAGGCCACTGTGTCTAAAATAGCAGTATTCACCACCGTTAGAAGGTAAATTAATACAAGATGCAACATTTGTGACATTTTAGATAAATTATTAAAAAACTGTATCTTAACGCACATATGCCCGAAGCGGTAGGTAAAGGCACAACCAGGGCACCCAGGACTAGTCGAAGACGTTTAGTCCTATAATATCATACGTGCAATCCTATCGCCAACCGGACACATATCCAATCCCAAGAAACATTTTTTTATTAGAAAATTGGGAAAACCAAATATATTTTTTGTTCCCCGGCTCGGGAGTCGAACCCGGGACCTAAGGCAGTTAAGTCCAACACCTGGACCGCTAGACCATAGAAGTTATCATAGTTAGAAGAAATCATAATATTAGAAAGATAGAAGTTAGACATATTAAAATTTAAAAAAAATCAGCAATGACTTTAAGCAAGAATTAAGTTAATACTTTTGAATTATTAATAATTTTGAAATCCGGGACCCTAATCTAAATATACAAATATGAATCTCTATTTCCACTGGTTCAAATTGAACGGGGGAAACAATTTCGCATAAAATTGTGTAAAATATTGTCGGGAGATACTTATGAGAGAAAAAACAAATGTTGCGTTGTAAATTGTATGTACAATTTCAATGAATTCCTGAATAATTTCTTAATATTAGGTAATAAATTAAGTTAACTAAAAAAACAATAAAAAATCTAGTTTTTACGAACGAAAAGGTTATACACATTATTTACAATGGATTACGCCCAATAGCAAAAGTTACTAAGAAGGTCCTAAAATATTACGTAATATGCTTTATACGTAAAACAGCTCATGTTTTGTACGCTTTATACTTTTGGCAAAATACACCGAAAGCATAAAAAAATTGCATTACATTTCCGGGCTTATTTTCGAAGAAAGTAGTTAGTACGAGTATGTCACCAAAATTACAGTGGCATAAGACACAAGACGCGTGCTCGCCTTTTCTTTTGGGATAGTTCTAAGGACTCCCAGACGCATATGGGGAATTTAAAAAATAGCAGCTATTGTTTGCGGCGTTTCTTGCGTGGTTAATAGTCCCACGGGAACATATTTTCGGGATAAAAACTATCCTATATGTTATTCTAAGTTACAAAACAGTAACAAACAATCAAACATACAAACTTTCTTATTTATAGTATTAAAATAGGATTAATGCTGAATCTTAAACTTAACATCTCAACATTATTACTTCCATTATTAATGTTAAAAGTTCCAAAGTCTGTTACACTCTCACGGCAATTTGTCATGCATATTTGTAGTTAAGAGGCTACTTAAAAAATATCCTCTAAAGGATTATAATGATGATAAGGAAAGTTCGTATGAAAATCAATTTTACACAGACGAAGTTGCGGATAATCAGCTAGTATACTTTTAATATTAGCAAGACAATTGAATAGTTGAAAGTTTTTAAATTCGAAAGAAAACATTTAAGTCTGTAAACAGCAACAGTGTTTAAATTCCTTAAGCAAAGTTATCAGAGTTTCATTTTTATAATAGTCTTAGTTAGGAAGGCATTGTTTTTTTTTTTTATT
>DVZK01000944.1:0-10477 GCA_018236665.1 Calephelis perditalis
GGGCCAAAACACATAAGCGCATTGTGGCGCCGCGCCGCGAAAATCGTCAGTTTGAGTTGCGGCGTCATAGACGTGTCTCTACCATGAACTATGGTGAGACACTTATTGCTTATTTTTTATTAAAAAGATATTATTCATATTTTAAATGAAGAAACACTTGTACTGTTTTACGTACATATCACTTATACTTTATTATTTTATAAATAGCCTACCTGTTTCGCTTTTGACAGCATCATCAGGGCTAGAACTTAAATTAAATAATTTAATAAAAATATGAATATTTGGAAGTTTTACCAAGCGCCGACGATGGAAAATACCAAATTTAAAAAGATATTACTCTGTTTAAAATAAATAAATAGTGCCGCGCTGCTACAACCGGCAGTGACGTTACTGCCGATGCTAGCGGCACGGCACAGCAACGCCGTTTTGTGTTTCGGCCCTAATGTCACGATGTTAGCGATAAAAATTGACGTTCTTATTATCTGCTTGGTAGGAAATCATTTGACCTATAAATATTCAGAGTCCGGCACAGCGTAGGAAAAAAATCATATACTTAAATCTAATCCTAGAGACGAGTATGTAAGCTCTAGAAGTATTAGTAACTAATTGTTAGCTCCCTATATAAGTACGTACCTACCTAACTATATACAAAACTTAGGACTTGTTCACACTTACTTCAACTTTTAATGGTTCTCTGGCAGTTTCCCTTCAGGATATAGAGTTAACTGTATTAATAAATTAAAATACCAATTAATGTGAACACAGTCTAAGTAAAACATTTCAACAGCGATTGCAATATTTCCTATCTAAATTTTATTTCATTAGGTCACACTTGACTGATGTCAAACATTTATATGAGGGTTCTTTCCTTTACATTTATTTTTACAAAATTCAACATATATTTTGTTTCAACCTGTGTCGATAATTTTTAAAATGAACCATATTACACAATAATAACTTAATCCATAAACTATAACTTGAAAAATAGCGTGGAAATAAAATCATTAAATAATCCCCACCCATTGTAGAAGGGCCTTAGAATGCATGTAAATCCTTTGTACAAGGTTTTTTTAATGCCAGTGTTTTTTAACAAAGTATCAGTGTGTCTGTAATTTTGGCACAATTAGCAAATTTTTTGGTATTGTAGGTTAGTTAGGTCATTTACTAGAAATACATTGCAAATAACATGATGCTGATAGTTTATATTTAATCAATCACTAAACACTGTTTAAACTTGTCATCCAACCAATATGCTACACGTGAATGACGTGTCTGCACGTTATTGGTTGAGAATCCAATTTTAGAAACTGTTTAGCAAAACTCGTGTTTAACGAGTGTTTAATTATATTTTTAGGTAATTTTATCAAAAACTCACTATAAATTACGTCGCAGTTATTCGCACTGACGCGTTTTTGGGAAACTAGTTTACCTATACATACCGAGTTTACCCCCTAAACTTACTCACTATTAGACATTTTCTCACTATCTGATTTCCATATTAGTGTTCATTACCAAGTTAAAACATTATAGTTTTATAAATAATTAACACAACTCGACTAAAAATATTGGAATGTTCTTTTTGCAATAATAAATATAGCATCTATTTTTATTGCAAATTAATTTAGTCCAGGAATTCGATCTTATAATTTACATCTTCGTTTCGTGATCTGCATTTTGGCGGGAAGTTAATTCAGATTCAGAGTTTCGACTTAAGCTCAGTTCCTATAATCAACGAACCGTAATCCACCATTGATAACCATTGATAGCTTGCCTAAAAGTGACGAAGCATTGCTAATAGTTACACAAAATATTTTGAGTTAACAAACAGCTGTAGTTAGAATTCTTTCATACAAAAAACTACCATTCGTTAGCAAAACTAGTCGTTTCTTGAATATAAGAACCGGGCATTAGACATGACAACATCTCATCAGATCAAATATACAGTGCCAAAATTATTCCTTATGCCAAGTAATTACTCGATCAATGCTCTTGTAAATTTAAGTAACTTGAAAACGCTGCGTTTCAGTGCCAAAAATATCTCTAATGCCAAATTCTTCCCCTAAATATAAAAGTAGGATTTATGTATTTTAGATTCTCCATTTTATACAAGAGCACGAGATGTCAACCATGACATGAGTTTATAAGAACGATGAAGCGAAAGCAGGCACAGTTTTGCAGGAAGACGTATTCCTGTATTCAAAGCATCCTGTAGATGACTGATATGCCCTAGTGTCTCACAATTTGCTTGGACATCATTTTGAACTAACTCTTCACAATTATTAATAAAACCAACATTATAATTAATATAACAGTCAATATTAAAATACAATGCATCTTTCTATTCTTTTTTTGATATCTTTCCGCTTTCTGCAACTGTTTAAACCCTTCACTGACTTGAACTTGTGTTTGTTCTATGTTATAATCTATCCTATCTAAAATCGTGCCCTGTTCATGAACCATATGAGCTAAATCTTTGAATATTTCGTTCAAATCCATTATGGAACGTACTATTTTATTCACTTCCTCCTCTCTTTCAGCAACCATTTTGGTATTATCTTCTTGCATTAGTAGTAATTGTTTCTGATTTAAAACAGGCTTCTGGAACATTCCATCTTCATCGAAATTTTGCGTACCGGAAGAGCTAGGCAGGGAAAATAATAAATCTGTCTGATCTAAAGTTACCTCATTGTCGTCTAAGCTTAGTTCTTCAAAGTTTGGCAAATCAAAGTACGCGTTCGATCTCTCTTCTCTAGATGTGATAGATTTTAGATAATTTGATTGCGCCGTCCGGAATGTCACGCTTAGATCTTGTAGAGTTGTTACTAATGCTAAAACTACGTTGGATGCTAATTTCTGCTCTGTTTTGTTACCTGCAAGGAAATCGTAACATTTTTTAATGACACATCTACAAAATGTATGAAAACGATCTAAGCTCACTCACAGTTATAAATTTATGAATTTTTATTTTAAATTTAAATTGCTTTAATCATTTTCTAATATTTCTCGAGAGCGTAATAGAGAGCGCGCTGCGTTCGACGCCAGAGGGAGGGAAGTGGAGCGCAAGGTGCAGAGCGAAGGCGGCAGATTTGATTTTGTTCGTTTTTAAGCTTCATTTCAGGGAAACCGGAGATATCACAGGGTCCTGAGAGTTCGGAAGGTTAACCATTATTACCGAAGTCTCCGGGGTGTGCCGGGAGGGTTCGAAACTCTAGTAGCACTCCCCAGTCTCATCTTTGAGTAGGTGAAAAAATTGGACTTTGATAACTGGACTGGACTTTTCTATAATGTAGGGCATGTTTGGCAAATGAAATTTGTTTAGTGATGGCCAACTCAGGGAACAGGAAAAGTAGGTTTCTGAAAGCGGACCCTAAGTCCCTACATCCAAAGATGATGAACAACCGGGTTAAAGCTTGACCAATGATGACCACTTACCATGTCTCACTTGCGCCTTTATGGCCGTGAGCCGCGAGTGTGCCTGTGTGAAGTGCCTGCCAATCTCCGCTGTGAGTCGGTCTATGTGTTGCTGTTCGCTGCTGTCGTCGAGGGCTGGCCGTCGGATTTGTTTCTCGTGCCTGGATTGTAATTCTGATAATTTTGTCCTAAGCCTGGAAAGTTTTATTTATAGGGTTTGAATTGGAAACTTGAAAACTTCGAAATTTTACAATTTAAAATGTAAGAGAGGAAATCTGTATATTATATATTTGAATACAGCCGATTTAGCCGCCTGAAAACAAAGACACATTTTAATAAAAAATGTATCTTCACGCCCTTATCCCCGAAAAGTTAGGCAGAGGCACAGCCAGGGCACCCGCGACTAGCCCAAGACACTAAGTGCCACAATGTGATTGGTGGCAAGCCTATCGAAAACCGACGACATCCAATCCCGACCAACATTTTTTTTATTACATGTAATATACCAACATTTTGTTGCCCGACCCGGGAATCGAGTCGTATGGACTGCAAGACCACAGAGGCAATTTTAATCATCTTTCATTTTTGTAATTAATTTTGAATAAATTTGGCAGTTGCTGGGTCATTTATGCTTTGCCTTTTGTACAAACCTAGTTTTTTTTTGGTGTACAATAAAATAAATTAATACATACATTGCATAAAATGTTATTTCTTTTATTTCGAAGGTAGTATTATAACAATTGTAAGTGTGTCGAACTAAACAGCAGCATATACAGAAATTAAACTCATAACAAATTACCAAATGCTTAAAATCCTAAAACTTACTTATTGTATTTTTAAAATACAGACCTAGTAATAATGTAATGTGTCTCTTCCAAAACATCACTCCAAGGCGGGGGCACATGTGAGTCTGTCCGCAACTCCACACCAGCTTCCAGGTCGTTGGAACTTGATCTCATTAACTTGACTCTCTCATTATCCTTAGGCTGAAACAAATATCCTTAATAAACCAACACATACATACAAGTACATATCTTCAAACATATTTATTTGCTTTTAACACGGTATACATTTGAGGTATTAAAATTATTCATAGTACTCCTACTATACCAAATAATAGGCATGCAAATTATTCTCTGCAGTATGATGCAATTCCTATTATCATACACATTATAAACTAATTAAAATTTGAACTATAAACAATACAAGAGAAATACAATAATAAAATTCGTCAATACATAATGAAAAATTCCACATGTTAACTTAAGTTTTAAAACAAACTATGATGTTATTATTACTGTAGTAATAAAATTAATTAATATCTATGCATATAAAAATCCGTTGATCTTTGTTAGCCTCGCTAAAACTCAAAATGCCTAATTTTGGTTTTAAACTATTTGTTTAAGTCCAAGGAAGGTAATTATTTTTTCCCATACAAACTAAACAGGTGGAACGAAGTTCGCCAGGACAGCTTGTAAAGTAACAAATTACAAAGATTAGAAATGAATCATCATGCTTAATTATAGTTAATTTTACTACATTAAAAACAATTAAATTACGAGAATTATTAAGACATTTTTTTTAAATATTTATAAAATATTATCATCAGAATGCATTCATTTTTATGCCATAAACATTTTGAATAAAAAGTGTTCTTACATGTATTAATAGAATCTTTTCCTTTCAGACATCTAATCAATATTGTCTTAAAGGTGTTCCTTGCTAATTCTCAAATGGATTTAGTTAAATTTTTTTGTCACTAACAAGCCTAAGCTTAGCCTAAGCCTAAGGTAAGCCTGTGCTCGCCTTTCGAGCTGCCTGTCAGGAAGGCAGATGGTCTATTCTGCAAAGGATCCCGGACCAATCCCTATTCAAATTAATCAAACCCCAAAATAAGCAAAATATAATATAGGCTTGTGTTATGTGTGAAATAATGATATAAATACCTAAAACTATGTAAATATAATATCAATTTAAACAAACTGGCACAAATTTAATACACACTCAGTCATGAAAATACAGACATCTACACCTCATCAATAAATAATGTTATAGCTGCCTTCTGAATCCAGCCCTTAATAAAAAACCCAACAAGCTTTTATAAATGTAAGATGTCAAAATTCTTGTCATAAATCTGTTTACTCAAACAACTAGTGAGACAACTGTTGCTGATTCAGCATCCTACATATCAGTTACGTCATGAGGCAAGTATATGTATTCTGATCATTTTTTCTTTAACTAATATGATGTAATAACAATTTTTTTGACTAAAACAGAGAACAAGGTCTATAGACCCTAAAGATATCACTTATAAATTGTTCTTGTCATCATATTCTGAATAAGTGAATTCTAAGAAGCAATTGAATTAAAAGCTTCCCTGTAATAAGCAATTCGTAAAATGGCCATATTAAAAGGTTAAAAATTACTGTATTTAATATTAGTTTGAACTTTGTGTCTACCTATCTATAGGTTGTCTTTTTCCTCTAGGAGATCCATGTGTTTGTCCAATGATGTCTTAGTGGCAATTTTGTTATGCACTCACTGAATAAATTTTAAGTTATCACTATGTTCTTCTTACAAAAGCAATAGAAAAAGACAAAACACTATTAGTATTGTCAGATAAGTCTGTATGTGACAGTTCTAGACATTTATTCGTTTTGAAATTTTTTATCAATTATCAAAACCAGGTCAAACTGAGACAACTCGACTAAATAGTTCTAAATCTAAAATCCGAACATGGGGTTATACTTCTACTGTAAATAATTATGAGCAGTTGTAATATAGTCCGCAAAATAAATAAGTAACACTGAGTAACAAATCAATTTCAGATCAGACATAGGGACGAAAACTCAGATAATATAGCTATTACAGAATGTGGAATCAGTACGTCGAGTTTTTCGAACTGCACATTTTCAGATCAAACCATGCAGTCAACGACCGAAACCCGCTACCCTGAGCAGGTGTCCCTACGTCTGGGAACCACGTGTCAAAAAATTTCGCTATCGATTGCCAATTATCAAAATTAGATCACCGGGTCCCAATTTAAACGCGTTATCGCGCGAACTCTGCGTTTATCGGGTTAAATTGACCCACGCGATAAAAGTTGATTCATTGAGAAAAAAATGTTATTAATTTTAATGTGTTTGTTGGTGGCCATTTTAAATGTTTTTAAAAGTGAAAGCATTAGCATCGTTATGTAAAACTAGATAAATTGACAAACAACATTTAACGACGGTTCCACTTCTACTGAGTATAAACTGCAAACATGTTTTTGAATACAATTCAATAGTAGACACAGTTCGTTCTGGGTACTCGGTAGGGTTTAATTTTACAACACTTTTTTTTAAATAACATTTTTTTATTTAAGAGGTCAGCGAACGAGAACACGGCTCTCCTGATGGTAGAAAGTAACCGTGACCGGGATGTTAAGCCTACCCCCCAGGCCGGAACATGAAAGCCATCATATGTCTATGTATATGTACAAGATAATAATATAAATAAAATAACTTTTCCTTTTACCTATTCGAAAATGTACAAGCGCTATTTGTTGTACCTATACTTTATACATGTTTTTCAAATATTTTGTAATCTGTTTAACTACGACTAATTAATAACAAAAAATATACTTACATCTTTGTAGATTTTAAGCGGGATTTATATCTTACAATAAATACCAACCCGATCAAAATTAATGTAGCTAATGCCGTAGTTTGATAATAAACAAAAATTCGAAAAAAAAATCTCAGCTATCAAGCATTCCAATTAAATCCCAATTATTTTCCTGAAATATCTTCGATACAAATCTTTTACGACTTTATACCTACGTAAAGACGACTTATTTGTGTGCTTCCAAAAAAAATCGGGCGCCAATCAATCCCGCTATTTCCTATAAAATCATACGATCGATCGGCGGGAGCGCACGCGCACCATCTGCGCCCCCCACGCACAAGCCATGTTGATTGCACGCAGCTGCGCATGCGCAAGGGAACATCCCCAATGTTCCATTTTTTCCCTAATAGATTCCGCAGCACCGTAAAAATTGCTTACAAAAACATGCATTGAACTTCCAAGTTGAATGATTGTGTCGTAAATTATTGATTCTTTTGAAAAGTTTACGAGATGTGAACCTGCGCATACGCATTGTAAAATCCAAAGCTGACAAGATAGCGAGTAGTGGCACTTAATTATAATTTGTGTAATAAATATTTTAAATTTTTATTTTAACATTATAAGTTACGAAATGGCAACACTTGTACATCATAATTCATAAATGAGTAACGAAACAGATTAGAAATGGCATTCTGTTCTGCGATTTCAGCGAGAGAGGTCGACTTCGTCATCATAAAGAACTGAATTTTATTGTAGACGAGATTATACTGTTTGAGATATGATTTCTCTTTAATACTTACAAATCCTTGATAAATTAAGCATTTTACAAAACTAAAAGCAAAAAAAGAGTAGATTTAGTTTAAAAGTTATGGATTTACACTTTAAACTACTTAACTTAAATCAAGTATTGTCAATATAGACAAATAAATAGGATTGCTTCTATCACGGACCGCATGCACAAATACTAGAGTAAATTTAATAAACGTCAAGACCCAGAAATGCAGACAACTAAACGTTCATTACACAAATGCCTGCCCGTCGGGAATCGTACCCAACCCTCGCAGTTAGTTGGTCCACCAAAAAATAGCTTAACTCTAGTTCGCTCTGTACCAAAATATTGGTTAATTTGTTTTATATCTATTATCTTATGCCTGGCTCCTATATTGAAGAAACGAGTCGTTTTGAGTACGGATGGTAGTATTTTGTACGATTAGTAAGATTGTGAACACCGGCTGCTCGTTTTCGACAATTTACACTTTACTCTGAACATTTGTTGCAAATATGAGTACAACGCTACGTTACATTTGAGCAAACTACGAATGGTTAAGCTTACGGATTACGTTTCGTTGATTATAGGAACAGGGCATTAGTGAAGAAAATAGTTGAATCCTATTAAATTCTAATTTACGTACACAATTGCATGAGGTATAAAATAATATATATAAAATATTTCCTGCTGTTATCACTTAGTATTGACCAGAAACTAGGTAATAGGTACAATAAGAGCGTAACAAACACTATTAAAACTGGAAATATTAACAATAGAAGTAAACATAATATGTAAACACATTAAACATAAAGTATTTATCTATATATTAATACGTTTTGTCAAAACTTTGGACCCCTTTTTACGAAAATTGCGCGGACGCAGGAGCATAAAATTTGACACACTTATACTTGTGTAGGAGAAGTGCAGAACGCTAATATTTTTCAAAAACAATGCTTATAAAGTACATTAAGTCAATAAATAAAACATTACCCACACTCCCATGCATTTGAGACACACAAACAAATATATTGATGATAACGATAAAAGATCACAGATGGCGTACTAAAAAGTTTGGAAACAAATTAGTTGGTCTTGAGAAACGGAGATGGCGCTTATCAACACGATATTAAAATTTATTATGGTCGAATTTCGGCCAATGGGCGACCACTAGTATTAGTAATAACACAAAAGAGCGGCAGAAACGATATGTTTAAATTTATCTTCAAAACTGGAAAACTGTATAATTAGGTATTTTTAATTAAAACATTTGACATATTACGTATTTTGATATATTGTTTGTCCTTATACTACATCCTTATATACTGGACAATAGACGAGACAAGCTGTTTATCCGCCATTTATACTTTAATGACAAACAGCTGTGTTATCGGTTTAAGATAAGAAGATCCTTGTGATGAATAACATTGCCGACTACCCCTGTAAGTGACGAAACAAAGTGCAGGAGCGCCAGACATGGCGACGATTAAAAAAACCTTATGTCTAGGGTTGAACGAATTGAAATATTTGCACACCACATTGTGATAGAATATGATGGTATAATAAAATATTTTTGTAACTAGCACACTTATTCAGCAACTCAATAATTTTAATTTATTTTTATTTCAAGTGCTGAAATGATGATGTAAACTTCATCACCTACTGTCAAAATAATCTCTATGAATACCTAACTTGCCAAAGGAATGCGACGAATCGATCGTATTTTTAACTCCCAATTAAAAAAGAGTTTTATAGGTTTGTCGTATATGTATGTAGATATGTGTCTGTCTAAGGCGTCATAGCTCCCGAACAGGTTGAATGATTTTAAAGCTATTTTTTGTTTCAACGCTAACTTGATCGAGATAGCTATTACTTATATTAAGGTTTTGTCGGTTTTATTGAAAAGTTTTATTCTATGATTTTATCTTACTTATTCCTGTCATAGTGGAGAGGTATAGCTGGCAAACTAATGCAACCACTTGAGCGACAGGCATAAAGTTTTGCTTTTGCGTTCATAATATTATCGCCTCTGTGGTCTAGCGGTCCGGCGTCGGACTTGACTTCATGAGGTCTCGTTATCGATTGCCAGGTAAAAAATATATGTATTTTCATATCTCTATAAAAAAAATTTGCTCGTCCGGGATTGGATATGTGCCCGGTTGGCGATAGGCTTGCCACCTATCTCATTGTCTTCGGCTAGTCGTGGGTGCCGTGGTTGTGCCTCTACCTACCTCTTCGGTGATATGGGCATGAAGATACTTTTCTCTTTTTTTAATATTATCATCCACCATAACCAAAGTCGAACAAAAAGCACGCTGTATTAAAAACAGATGTGAAACTAGGACACGAGCACACGAGGTAATAAATAACGAAATCCATTGCCTTATCAAGCATCCATTAACAAAGCTACGGTTCCTCATATTATAAATCCACTCTGGATATGTTTAGAAATATTTACCTAGTTTCTTGAATCAAACGCAATAATTACAACCATCACAATTTTAGTGCTTGCCATTGTAGTATTCTGTTTTATGTGTCAAGAAACAGTTTTAAACTTTTTTTATAGAATTGGAAGACAAACAAGCAGACCGATTTCTGATGGTGAGAAATTCACGCCGCCAAGACGCCAAAGGTGGTAATGGTGCGTTGCCAAACTGAGGCCGGGATGTTAGGCCTCGAGCAAAAAGTATT